>VOMN01002899.1:0-15343 GCA_014899125.1 Orchestia grillus
CCCTTTCCCTCTTCGCCACCCCTCTTCCCTTCCCCCACAACTATTTGAAACGTCTACACGTCCATCAGTGGTTATTTTTGCGTATGCAATCGATTCTCTTGCGGCCATAAAACGAATTGTTAACAATTACTCTTTTCGAAAATGATTAAATGAATAAATAATAGCATTTATAAGTGAATGAAAAAAATAACTTTAAATTATCAAATCATAAATTGACGAAATAGTACATTTTTCATGTGAGTAAATGAATAATGAAAGATTTTTCCCGTCTAATAAACAATATATAACTTAACCCCGAAAGTTTAGCCCTTGAATCATCGCTCAGAAACGAAATGCTAGTCATAACTATCTATTGTACATACGAGTATATTCAACTTCGAATAAAATAGTTGAAAATTTCGGACACCGAGCTCTGGTTTGAAACTATTTCGCTCGTTTATCATCCTTTTCCGCCTCTTCACTCACAAAAGCTAGTGATGTAAATGTAGTCGGACCCAACGAAATCTCTGTGTCCCACAGCCTCAACAGTAACCCAATTTTCTTGATGCAAGTAGGAGCTCGGGGGTGGCATCAATGGGCTGCAAAATATCCTTTGGAATGTTCAAATTATTGCCAAGGGAATTTTGTCTTGTATTAAAATGACTGTCAGTGCGAAGTTCGCCCTTTTCTCTCTTGAAATATTTCTGCTACCTAACCTAAAAAATAAGTCACAAGAATTTATTTCTATTTCATAAAAAAAATAATTACTGATTCATCTCCCTCGACAAAAGTACAATTGGAACTGAAGAAAGATGTAGTTTATATGCTATGAAAACGGATGGAACATATTCCATACTCTTCAGTTTGACTTAGACACGCTTATATGAAGAGAATCATGATTGATGCGATAAGAGAAAAAGGGTAAACGTTCATTGATTGTTATCCTTAGTGTTTATTAACCACTTTTAAACAAGTCTTTTATAGCCCCCTTAAAGCTAAATTAAAGCATATTAATTGAAGTTATGAAAAAGAATTTTCTTGTTACCAACGAGTGTGTCTCGGAAAGTGCTTCGCATAAGTATAAAAACAAACTTTCATATTTCTGTGAATCTAAATTTACACATGCTCTCATTTGCACACAAGGACGTGGATAAAACAGGACTTCCATTCAACGGGATAAGAGATATTTTCACTGTCGTCTTCGGTCCCGTAACATACATGGCGAGTAAATAATATTGTAAAGATTAAATTGGAGAATAGATATGGTTATAATTCTGTAAAGATCAAATTGGAGAAAAGGTATGGTTATAATTCTGAAGCATGGCTGTACTTCTCCCTCATAAGCCATTATATTTCCTTTTGAACTTCTTTGCACCTATACTATTTCTTGAAATTATCTCGTTAACAATGGTTATATACTGAAATTCAGTCACCAACATCATTATTAGACTACTGGTGGCTTTTTCGAGTCACTGATAAAAAGCTGGCAGCAAAGACAAATGAACTGGGTCGTGGTGATGTTTGGTATTCGTTTGATTTCAACTCATAATAGGTCATCAGCTCAAAGAAATACCTTAGTAATCACAAAATAATCGGACTTCTTCTAAGCCCTCAGACCATAAATATAACCATTCAGTTGTTTAAGTTAATGATATTAGAATTAAACTTACGCATGACTGGGAAATCTGTAAAATAATGAGTCACCCAATCCACACGTTAATGAAATAACCCTTATTTTTACGCAGCATCGCCACAGAAAGCTGAATTACAGAGTGTAAAACGATAGTCAGCTAGCATTCAGCCAACTCAAATTAGAAGACTAATTTAAGTGAAAAAGTTAAAGGCGGTATAATAAATTTTCCGACGCATAAAATAAAAGAACATTAGTAGAGAAAAATACCCTGAGTTGTGTGGGAATTTTGTGTGGAGATGAAGTTTACAAGAAGACTGCCTTCGTGTGGAAAACTTGGCAGTGAAATCGCAGTTGTTCAGACATCATCTGTTCCCATTGTAGGCCTGGATGTTCAGAGCTGAGGTAAACGACTTCCTGAAAGCTCAGTCCTGAAACTCGGACTGCCTGTAGCGTCTGTGCTCCGCTCCCGGATGCCTACACTTTCCCTCGCTCCATCCGGCATCTCGTGTCCAACGGTCACTCGTCCTAGCTCCAACTCGAGCGCTGATCTTTGATCTTTACGGCGCGGCCGTCGTCTCCAATGCTGCGCTACCTCCGTCCGCTCCACGGCCTAGGCGCTGGAGCTGAGCTCATTATCATTGGCAGCTAAAAATTTGGCAACTCAGAATTTTTTTAGAATAACTGAGACTATGTACTTCAACTGTAAATATATGTGATTAAAGTACATGTATAAAATCATGTCTTCACGAACACAGTTTATTCCACTCGAATTAAATTGAAAAATGCTGATGACTCATGAAGCAGTCTTGTCAAGTATACTCACATTTCGAAGCCCGGCTAGCAATTTCTTAAGTTCTTCACTAGCTTTTGCGACAAAAAAGCATCGAAAATTTCTACTTTGAATTCAATATTTAAATCTTTACAAGTATGAGCATGAATTGTTACTGGAAAGCATACAAAAAATAATTGTTAATTCATTGCTGTATCGTGAAACCAATTTGAAATAATTGGTAAAGATAGAATTTTTGAGTGAAGACTGTCACTACCTCAAAAATTATGCAGGGAGGGATCTGGTGTTAATGCTAACAGTGATGGCGTCTGAGTGTGAAGAAGAGTAAAGACTAAAGAAGAAGGAAGAGAAAACATGTTTACAGTGTCGACAATGACGTAGCCATTTGAGGGTGGCTCCCGTTGTCTTCGTTGAGTTTATTATGTTCTGTAAATTCGACTTAACTTTCTCAAACTTTGAGAAACAAGAAGAGCAAAGATATGAAATAAAGAATGGTTGGAATCTCCGATCCTGTTCTCTTCACCACGAAAACTTCCCTCGTTTTTCTGTAATGCAAAGCATCAAAAAGAATAAAATTTATTCGTCTGAAAGTCAATTTCACTCTAAGAGCTTAAGCAAAGGAACGAGTTGACTATCACGAAAACCATCAGCTGCAGCATCAAGATGGATACCTCCTTTCGGTGCGTTGTAGTCTCTGTGCCAACTCTCTGATCAGAAAACACTTCATCGAAAACATCATTCGACCTGAAAATAGCAATGAAGAAATGAATGTAAGACTCAAGAGGACAAGTTCGGTGCTCAGACACAGAATTAACTCGAACTCGTCTTCGTGCGATTCCCGGATATCACAACGTGTCATCTGTAAGTGGATGCTTATAATGACTTTATTACAAAAATATAATGTTTTTCACAATAGAATAAGTACTCTATTCGGTGCAGCTCTCATGAATTTGTCCAATGTACGAAGCCTTTTTAGTGGCCAAACGGGTAGGACTACATACCTTCAAATTGTGGAAATTGTGGAAATCCTACGTTTTACCGTTGGGTTTTCAATGCCTTACAACTACAGGTGTGCTGAGGGATGTGAGGAATGTGTGGCTTAAACTTTCTTTGCCAAGGGAAGTACTCCCTGGTAACGTGAAATGCCTCCCTGAGCCGAGGGTCGAACCGGGGTCCTCTCGGCTACGAGGCCATCACGCTAACACTACACCATGGAGCCCACGAAAACTAGTTGACTAAGTTAGAAATAATTTTATCAAGGTGCCCATTAAACTTTCCAGGCGATTGTAATATGAAAATTTAATGCGGAAGTATTCAATTATCATATTCAATCGCCTGAATGGTTATATTTATGGCCGCAAATGATATTGTGAACCAAAAAATCATTCCTGAATCCTGTTATGCATCGCACTTTTCTTCGTCACCTACCCAATTCACTCGATCGAGTCTTTTGAAAGACGAATTCCTACTGCTGTTTTTACAAGTAAACTTTTATATTTATTGCCCCATTGTATTTAATCCCGATATAATTTTATCCCCAAGATAAACAGCGCGATGATATCTCATTCAAAGTATTACGGTAAGGAATAATTTTGCCAATTGATTTGGAATTATTTAATACATATTGTTTCTAGAGCACTTGAGTTCTTGTTAAAATTCTCTTCCCTACTCATTTTACGTAACGTTATTACAAGAACTACAAAGCTCAAGGTTCATTTTCAGTTTACGTCGATATAAGTGCTTTAGTCGTTTCTGTGATAAACTAACATATGTGTAGGTAAAGGAATCAATAAGTTACTAAACTTTAAAACTGTAAGCGCAATGTGCGATGTACATAGTTTCTTGCCTTGTCGTTACCACACTAGCCAGTAGGAGGTGAGCCAGCCTGTGTCTTCGTAGGCTGGCTCGCGTCCTCCCGTACAAGCACAATATTGCTACTACTCTAAAATGAATACGAAGGATTGGGCCAATTTTAGCTGTTTCAGCAGCCATCCTCAATAGTCATTGACGAAATTCTAATAATTACTACAGTTTAGAAGTAAACTCTGCGCGTTGTTCAAGAATATTCATTTCATTTGCTTTCTTAGAAAATTTGTCGAGATAACTTTCATGATGAAAATTTTCATTTATAATTATCGTTATCTATCCATCAAATTTCTGGTGCAATTACATGAGCTTATTTCCAAACCCTGGAGTATATAGATGCTCGATCTAACACATTGCTCAAATTTACATAGTAGGCTAAGAAACACTGCATCATCACTGGAAAAGAACATTAAAAGTAATCTTATTGCTCAAATGAATAATAAGATAGTTCCACTCGAATTAAATTGAAAAATGCTGATGACTCATGAAGCAGTCTTGTCAGGTATACTCATATTTCTAAGCCCGGCTAGCAATTTCTTAAGTTCTTCACTAGCTTTTGCGACAAAGAATCATCAGTTATGACAGGAGCACCTGTTTTACTCATTATGTACCGTGTCTTCGTAGAGAAATGAATGCCTAGGCTTTATGATTAAACGTACACTATCCCAGTGGGCTTTTAGGTGTGTAAAATTTTTAAAGATACGAAGAATATCACGAGGAATTTTTTGAAATGATTGAAATTTAAAAAAATACTTTCTCTAGCCATTGTAAGACAATTTACGCGGTTGAATTACTGTTCAGTTTCTGCTATTGTTTGATGATTTTAAATCGCTGTTTGTGCCTCCTACCGCACTGACTTTACAGTGAAGTCATGCACTTGATATCCTCGAACGATGCAATACTTTACAGTGAGGTCATGTACTCGATNTCCTCGAACGATGCAACACTTTACAGTGAGGTCATGTACTCGATATCCTCAAACGATGCAATACAGGCACCAAGATCTGCTTGAGTTTCGGTCAATAAACAGTGGAACTCACACTGCTGTTTTATTTGGCATGAATTTTAGGTGAGCAGAATGGAATAATTGTCTAGTCGGCCAGGGAAATAAAACAATTGTAGTATTTTGGCATAGGAATTCAAGTGCGTACAGAGTACTTCGAAGCATTAAAAGAGTTCGGCAAGTCGTAGATCGTTGAAGATGTCTTCGACTGTAAGGTTTCCTATAAAAGGTTCAAAATATATACCAGTCCAAACCATTGGCAATGAATCAGTAATTTTAGAGTATTGTTATTATCTGTTCAAATATATATGATCAAAAAAGGTGATGTGAAAAATCCTGATTCACTTTCCTACTTATGATCTTTGTAAAATTTAGAGTACGAGTCATTTTAATCTCCATCACCAAAAGCAGCTACTTTAATGAAACTTTAAACGCTGTTGAAATGCATTTTGAACGATAGTTATTTCACTGCAATTTAGTGCTGGATGAGGTCGTAAAAAATGTAGTGACCGATTTACAGTAAATTTGATTTTTTATGAGTACGATTGTCCAGTTTTAAATAGCAATCAACTTAGTATTTTGAATATCTTGGCGTAAGCTTTCAAAACGGTTCCCGTGAACTATGACGACAGCGATTCCTTCTCGCCTGCTCTGGCTTTCCCCAAGTCCATGTCTGCGACTCGTTCCTTAGTTCCGGCACTTAGGAAAAGTGAGACACTTTCTCGCTGTGTTTCTGCCGTTCCTTCACGTAACTCAGCTCGCATCTTTCTCCCCTAAGTAGAAAAGTATCATATTGTTCGAACAAATTATACCTTTTCTCTGTTGGAAGCGAGAGAGGTGTAAATTGACGATAGAAAATACGAATGTATGTTATAAAATATTAATGACGATTTCCAAAGCAAAATCCATAATATAGCGATGCGAAGTTTTTCGCAACCCAACGCACACGCGAATAGATTGTCATTGTCGACGACTCGGCTGAAAAACGAAAGGTCCTGGAGAAAGCCTCTTCACAAGCCGGATGCGTCGAGGCGAGGCGCACGCCACAACCCGGATTGCAGGTTCCATACTTTCTACGTTTGCTGGCGCTGCTGTAATCCATGAGACTTGCATCTGCTCAAAATAGTTCAATATATTGAGTAAAATTCAAGTTAGTCCGTCTCCTCTTGACGCCCGGATCCGAAAGCACATCCGGAATCGAGGTAAGGCCAAAAACTTGACTTGAGTAGAAAACGAAGGTGACGGTTGCTAGGCGCAGTGTCAGACGGCCATGGCAAGGACGGAGGCGAAAGTGAAGACCTGCGAGGCTTACGTCACAGCAAAACGCCTCGTTTATTGGCCACTCTTGCTCTCAGGTCATTTTAGGACACTGAAGGTCGAGCATTGGCCAAGTGTTCGCAGTGCTATGACTTATCTTATCTTCCGTCGTTTACGATGGTGTACTGCAATCAGAATATCCCAAACCTATTTTTGCGAAGATTCAGCGACTCAAAATGATGTAGATAAGTCACAACTGAACAAGAAGCTATAGAGAGTTGAAAAAGAGTATTGATAGAGCACAATACAATTAATATTCGATATTCTTGTCAGCAGACATATCTTTTTCACTGAAAAATACTTTGAACTCGTCTTTTTCGGAAGAACATAGGTAATTAACAATGACTTTATGCTATTGATTAGGAAGAGAAGACTTCATTCTAGAACCTAGGATTTCAAATATTCTGCCACTCTCTGAAGAGAATTAGGAATACCTCATTTCGAGCGTATTCATGTCTTCACATGGATAGTTTGTTGTAAAGAGGTTAGCAAATCTTTATTGGCAGTGATACGTGCTAGACAAATTTTAATTTTCTGAACATGAAGATCAAATATTTCCATATTATAATTTTAAAACAACAATCATTGATGTGAGGCCACAACGAGGTGCGTGTCCGGTCTGTAGGAGTGCTTTACGAGCTGGCAATTGCAAGCAGAAGGTTTTCCCTCCTCTCTCTTGATCCTGAGTTCACTTCTCCTGTTGCGATTAGCGGCACGAGAAGAAGTTTGCTTGATGTTGTGCCAAGAGGATGTGAATCGAGTGCCCATGGCTGGACGACATGGGCTAGGGAGCGCCTCGTCTCCAGCGAGAGCCGAGACGGAGAGACCAAGTGCAGCGGCCATCATGGCGCTGCAGACGCGCTCAGTCTAGCCTTCGCGTGCGCCACACTCGCAGGCACCTCCTACAGCACACTCTTCACCTTGCAATGGTCGTACGGGTGGTCAGCGCCAAGGAAAAATTCTTCTCTCCAATTAAGCATTGAGTTCGGTGTTCAGTTACTGCTTGAAATTTTCCCGGTGTACAATTCGAAGCCAGATGTAAGCGTTAATCTTCCCCTGAATTACCAATTGTATCATTGAATGCATTAATAAATGAACTCACACGTTTGACTGATGAAAAAGTAATCTCTGTGACTGGTGATGTCCAGTGACACTGAATTTTGTCCCGAGGAAAACTGATGCTACGCTGCCATAATTTTGAAGTTGGGTTCCCTGTATTCGAATGTAACTGTTTTGAAATCATGAACAAATCCTACCGTGTGTGACCATGGGTGCGTGCAACAGATGTGAATTCAAATTTTGTGACTTGAACTTACTTTTGGCGTGGTTTTGTTTAATGAATACTTCATATGTGAATAGAAATCCAAATGCTTCAAGAGTTCGGGTTATGTGGTTTCTATGCAGAAAAATTGAAAATAACTTTTCAAAAAATTTACTGTTTCAGATTGCAAGAAATCTAAAATGACGCTTACGCATGTTTTTCTTCATTGTCGCGAGTAATATGAATAAATAAGTTACATTACGTTTGAATGAATTGAAAGTCAAGTGATGTAACTCTTGCTGAAACGCAAATAATTTATAACCGTAGGTTTGTGGACCGATGACTTATGGAAGAATTTGTCGATACAAAAAGTTTAAAAGTCGCACAATAAAAATTTATATCTTCGTAAATGACTCATAGACTAAATTGTGAATCCAGTTACTCTTGGAAAGAGAAAATTTTTAAACGATTAATACAAAGTTCAATATATGGATAATATATGGGGTAATTTTTTCTCACATCAAATCCATAACAACCACCCTAGAATTTATTTTAGATTCAATAAGAAAAAAGTAAGTACATTTTGTGACACACTGTACTAATTCACTGGATAGAGAATTGGTAAATAGTTGAGTTAGGTCCATGGATTGTGCTGAACCGCTTCATGTGTAACCTTGAAGGAAGATAGAAGACCGGGAGACGGAAATCATACCCTTGCGGCAAATATTTCTTGAGAAATTACGAAGGCGTTCTGCGTATGTTGAAGGAATTATATCAAAGAAGAAAAGTAATTTCCTGAGGTTCTAGTTGGCGGGTACATTTTCGTTTCGGTGAGAAGTGATTCCAGATATCTTTTCAAAATTTTCAGATGCCTTTACTTTGATTATATATTATACATGGAAAATAGAGAAAATTTCTATATTTTTCTCAAAATTTCCCACATCATCTTGGAAGTTAGACATAGATAAATAAATCACGCAGTAACGAGTACGCCTTGCTAACGAAGTGACATCACCCTGATCGATCGATAGGAAACCATCTTGGAATTCCGCGAGGCGAAAGACCATACAATTCTATTTATTCTTGACCGCATAAAGGCCTATCAGAAAAGTGGTTCTGATTACATGGCCTTTCTAAAGCACACGTCTACTGTTTTGTAACAAAATGAGTGAAAGTAAATTCATTGTGCGGTAAGATGTACTGCAGTCTCGACCGACTGACCCTTACTTCTATCGAACTCGTAAATACTTTTGTATAATTTCAGTGTCTCGTTAAATGTTAGGAATAATATCAAAATTGAATGCATATAGTTATGCATTGACACATTGACCGCCTTCGTTTGACGGTCAAATGACATTTTTCTCTGCTATGCTTGTCTTTTTATAAGTGTATGGATAAATAAATTTAAATAATGATTATAAAGAATATATTAAGTTGGTTTTGATAAAATTAACTATTAATATGCAACGAAACGAATATTTTTGACCATTGCACTTGTTCTTCATTCTCTGACCGCATGAATATCCAGAATAACTCTGACGGGCTAATAAGAATGCGATAGAGTATAATCCCTAATATTACATCTAAGCAATTTCAACGCATTTCATGGATGTGCTGTGTATATTCGACAAATATGGGGCGCGAAAACCGTCATTTGTACTCAAGTCAAACAACATCATAAAGAAGTCCAATACTTCATACAAGGAAGGTATTATGCATATCGTACAAGGAGGGAAGAACAGAATAGACTTTTCATGGGGTACGCAGGAATGGGTAGTGGCAGATTTGAACTTCCCATCATTAAATAATCGTATATCCCTACAAAGGGGTAGATACTCAAAGACATCCCTACAAAGGGGTAGAAGTTCAAAGACATCCCAACAAAGAAGTAGATGCTCAAAGCACAGCTGCAGTTTCAAACTGTCGTATTTATTTCTGAACCTGGGAATTTTTGAAGATATATTACACTTGGAATACGATATCTTTTTTAAGTATGAACTAACTTCACGATTGATTCCCTGTAGTAGATTTCAATGAGTCTCGTCGTCAAAAGGAGAACAAAATACTCGTTCTAATTTTGAAATTTTGCATTTTTATTCACTATATAAGATACCGTGTAACGATAACTGTGATTCTTCAACGAGCATTCAGAATTTGTTATTTACCAAAAATCGTTATTTAGTCAAATAGCTCAAATTATTCGCTGAATGCTACCCTCTAGCTAGAAATCTTTAAACAGATATATATAATTTACGGCTATATAAATTCAAAGCTCCAGTTTACATTGGGAGGAATTTTTACGTAAAGTGGGGCATTATTAGACACTCGAGTTAAGTGTGTCACAGCATGAAGGACCTATAACCAATCAGGCGCTTTCTTTCCCTCCAATAGGTCGGCTTTCTTCGAGATTGAGCTGCTTTTTATTCTCTCATGACTGGCCGAGTTGGAGCAACGCTCCATGATTCTTCCACGGTCGTCCAGACTTTCCAATTTTTTCACTGTCTCGCTTCCGGTTGTGTAGCGGCACTGTGGGAGCCCTGCGGCCACAGACGGGCAAGGCCGCCCAACCTTTACCTCTGCATACCGGTCCTGCACCTGCCTGCACAGGGCGGGCACGGGGTGGTGGAGGGAGCACCGCGAGCAGGTCAATCAAGGAGGACTGAGCGAGTTAGCCGACAGTTAACAAAAAACAAAGGCTCTCATGCGGCAGAGAACAGAGGTTTTCAGCCCAAGTAGGAGACATAGAAAATGAAGCACAGAAACTAACGAGAAAAATGATGCTGACAAAGATGCCTAACAGAAGACGAATAGTGAAACTCTCTAGCGATGTCGCGAGAATAAAGAGAAGATGGGACATGGCTGCAGGGATCATCATGTCTCAAGAATAAATGCTGATAAATGAGTCATCAACTGAGACGACAAGCATAATATAGGAGAGAGATAGTCACTGCAACTGGCTGACATAAACGGTCAAGACGAAATTAAAGAAGTGAAGGGGAACGAAGCAGTCAACAGAGAACACGAGTCAATAGAAGTGAAGGGGTGAGTTATCACCATGGAAGATCAGCTGTAATGTATCACAGAGAAGGGCAGTTAGGCGACCATGAGCGATTGAGATTAACAAGAGAGGATAAGACCGAAGCAGCGGCAGATATCATAGTTAACAAAATAAAATGAGTTAGACTGTCGACAGAGATCAAAGGTAACGGAAGAAAACAGGAATGAAGCTTCTAAGAGAAATCATTTGCATGAAAGAGAAGAAAAGCTAGTCAGGCACCAGTGATCATAATATTTTTGATCTTCCTGCCCATTCTTGTCTCCATTTAATTTCGATGAGCATTCAGTGAATGAGTCTCATATGATCAGAGCTCTCGGATGCTGGCGCTCGACCATTTCTGCGCTTGAAGTCCTTGGCCGAAATGCCACACGGTGCGGTAAACAAAGCAAACTCGTCCCCTGTTCACATAAAAAGGTTCTGAAATGGAAATATATATACGAGAAGTATGTCCGGAATACCTTGTACTTTGTCACAGTAACGAGTCGAAAAGCAGTGAACGGCATAATTATTGCCCTATGTTTCACAATAATCCTACGATTCTAAAATTTTCTATTTTACAGTACTTCTCAGCATTCTGAGTCCGTCATGATCTCTTATGAACACTTCTGACTAATATCAGGTTAACCTCAAGTATTTTGGTCCCACGTAAGTGCTTGCGTAATACGTGAACCAAATCGAATTCTTTGAAAAGTTTAACTTTTTACGGTATTTCATTCAATCCAATAACCAGCGACGTCCAACACAACCCATTAACCAACGATGTCCAATAATTCAATATCCAGCGATGTCCAACAATCCAATAACCAGCGATGTCCAACAATAAGTGATCATATGCATAACTATTAAAACTATCCTTATATTATTGGGACACAACGTTGTTTCCAAGTTTTTCCCCAATTTTTAGAAGTATCGTCACTTGATAAGGCGAACTCAAACTGACAAATACGGGGCTCTAGTTATTGAAGTGGCAGGAAGGGGTCACGCCTCAAATTTGAAAGCGTTTGAAGGGTTGGGGTAATTCTTTTTGCTGAATCTTGCATTTATAAAACACGATTTTTTTTATTTCTACAGTATGTTCTTTTTGTTATGAAGGAAATGTGTTTTATGGACTTTTAAATTTGGCTTAAACGGTGAACATTGCAAAAGTTAACAAAGGGGAACTGAAACTAGTTATTTTTTGTATATTTTCACTTGAAATAATCACGAACGACTTCGTATAGACGCTTGCTAAGACCGAGATGATACAGCAGTTCAGTGGTTGCAAGGGATCTCCTATTGAGGCCAAGTTGGTTGTGAAATAAGCTTTGGTGTCATAGGCGCACTTCATTTTAAGAGAAGAGGGAGCTTACGACTCCTAAAAGACTTAATGAGGCTAGAAAGATAAGCTTCCTCTCACTGAATTATATCCAGCTCTAAAAAGCACAAATTTAAAGTCGATCTTCTTCATTCAACATGTGAAATCTCTCATTTCGAGTTTGAATTCGTCGAATTTTATAGGCACTACAGTTACTTCTTCACAATACTGCCATCAAGTTCTCACCTATTACCGAATTTATCAGTATGAATTCCTGGGAAAATTTTTACACAATTTAACCTAAATTCGCTACCAATCTAAAGTTCAAAAACTAACCCTTAACAACTTTGATATTATGCAAAAATTTAATCTGATAATTCTTCAGCTTTCAGGTAAATTTGTACAGTAACTAATTCAGTTTATCTTTTCATTCATTTTATTGTTACTTAAATCACATGTTTAGCTCCTCCGGAGATACGTATCAATTTTTATTATCATTATAAAACAATTTCAAACCTGTGTCAACAAATATCCCTAATTTTGAACTGGTTTTGAAGAACATCCTATAAGCAATATGAGCAATATAAAAAAAGAAACACCGATTTATTTTGAAATTCTTGCCTCTTCTATCATTCCTATTAACTAGAAGGGAAAACGTCCGAAGAGGCTCAAAGGCGCGAAGGCTGATCAAATTTTTTCTAACACTCATATCAAAGTCACTATATACTTCTAATTCTTATCTTGAAATAATTTTATAATTATTACCACGCTGAAACTACCAAATACGGTTTGCAAACAGGCAGCTCATTACAGCGCGATATGTATAGCTTCAGCCCTTGCTTTTCTACGCATCTTTGTCCTTGTGGTTTCAACTTCATTTTACACCACATTTTCGTTACTGATTATTTCATCGCTGCTTTCTCAAAAAATTCTGACTTTTTGAGGGTCTATGGAGAATTTCACAAAGTCGTAAAAATATTTAAACATTGGATGCAAATTTTTATTGAAATAAATATCATCTTGTCAACAAATAATTTCGAGGTAATTTGTCAAACAACCCAGCTTTGTTATGCCCTCCATAGGAATGTCAGTAGAAATTATTTCATATCAGGGAACAAATCAATTAGTCCAAAATTATAACCGAACTGGTGTCCGAAAGAGAAATAAATCCACTCAGCTCAAAACTATTATTGATAAAGTGGTTTGTCGAGCGGACACTGTAGTTTTGTGATGTACCACACTCTACATCTATGTTCACATGTACCACCTCTGTTAAATTAAATTTTGGGCTTATGTCTCTCTAAGACTTTTCCTAATCAAATGGGGAAATGGTCTATTATAAAGATTAATTGGACTATCTGGTCAAAATGAAGGAACGGAAGGATGGAGCCTGGACAATTTATGTATTTGGATCGTATATTTTTCACTGGTCATAAAATTTATCTTTCAGAGCGTGAAAAATATTTCCATAAAATTTTATTTTTCTTCAAAAAACTTTTCTGCTTAGATAGGCATGCAATTTTTTTAAATTCGGTCCCCTTGGTTCTTGAAACTGTTAACAAGTAGGAACTGGACCTCTACCTTCTACCTAATTTGTGCAGGTATGTAACGAGCCTCGTGGCTTGTTGGCCAAGTGGAAGTACTGCAAATTGCCGTCTTTGGGCTTCGGCTTAGAAATGTCCAGGAAGATGACTAAGAAACAAAAAATTTCTGATCAGAAAAGAAAAACAAGCTGAAGGAGTGAATTCTGCGAATCGACACATCTCCAAGGGCCTAGGTAGGTAGGTAGGGCCAAGGGAATTGACAGAATGTCTTCTTTTTCTTCGTCTATGTGATAAGTGGAGCTTAGAAAACAAGTCCATATAGTTGTAGCTTCATATCATCGGTTGTTTTTCAAACGTGGAAAATCAAATCTGTAAGATATAACCAATTCCAACGATACAACTAACTTCAGTATTTGACAGAATGTCGGTATCTGGTTAGCCACTTTGCGTCCGGCCGACATTTCCGCCAGACTTGAATGCGGCAGGTCGGTGGGATTTTCGTCCGTTTGGAAAGTGTGCTCAACGTCTGAAGATGAAACACTGCTTCGCACTCGATGATTTTTCTACCGCCAATAACATCTCCAAGGATTGCATCCGAAAAATATGGATTTTCTCTACAAGCAAAACAACCGAGCTGCTTGTTTCCTACCGACAATTGATATATTTAAATATACGGAAATGTGACTCGTGGCAACAAAGAAGAACTGTAGACCGACTTTTTCTCTATTTTACTACAGACTGAAACACAAGACACTTGGTTTGAAAAAATATCAGTCTTTCAACAAAAGTGTACTTCTCTGCTCTACAAACAATTAGCATGGTTTACTCTAGATCTAACTGAACTGTTATCGGTAACAGGACAGAAATCTTGGAAAATATCCGGGTCTTGAGTTTGTGTCCGAGTCGTTTTGTAATTACAGTGAGCATTGTTGAGTAATCTCACTCGAAGAGCTTCAGGTTTCCCATACCGTGCTTCTACTACAATATGTTTTCGAAAATCGAAATTGATTTTTATTTTGCTCAAGATAAAAATTCGAACATTAAACGATGACCCTTAATTAAGCTACACGACTAACGTTGCGAGTTACGGCTTTTCTAATGTCGTCTGAAAACGTTTGAAAATTAATTATGCTTGTTTGATTAATTCGCCCAGCATTTTAGTACTCGTCTGTACATAACTACAACCCTGTATGGGCCATCTTAACACTACTGTTTTATTGAGGACTAAGGAATCGCAGTTATTTTTTGTGTTAAATTCATACTATGGAGGCGTTCAATGGAGACTGGAACTATCTCAGACCTGCTTAAACTTGGTGTAGTTACACCTATACACAAAGGTGGAGAGAAACATGTCCCGAAAAGCTATTAGCCAGTATCCTTAACATTGTATGTCATAAAATTTTTGAAAAATAATTGTTAAGAATATGGTGCGGTACTTTAAAAACACTGTTTTTTTTCAACGAGTATCTGCATGGTTTTCGAAAAGGGAGGTCATGTCTCTCGCCAAAGGATGAAAACCGAAGCACTAGGGAGAGGGAATGCTGTGGATGCTGTATTCCTAGACTTCGCAAAAGCCTTCGACAAGGTGGACCATGGAA
>VOMN01002901.1:0-22455 GCA_014899125.1 Orchestia grillus
TATATTCTGACGTGTCTACCTCATCCTTTTCTCCCACTACAAGACGAGTTCGTGAATGAAGGCAGACCCTAGGATGCCGAAAGTTTGCCATTTTTTTAATTCATTTAGGTCATCCACTTTAACTCAATTTATAGTGCTGTAAAATTTGGATAAGGAAATCGCAATTAAATTAAGCAAATGAAGCTATTTAATTTGCAAAATGATCAATCATTATGATTTTGAATAGAGAATGTGCAAAATGAAGTGTGGCTTCTACTGTTTCCATTACATGTCCAACCCCTGTATGTAGACTAACAATACACGCCGATGCCGCACGAAATTATTGTGTTGATCTACTCAAATGAGAGGTCCTCAATTTGTCTATCGGGCTTCCCATATTGACTAGAAGAATTTTCACCCTTTGTGTAGAAATCAAAATTACCTCAGCGAGAGAAGATATTTCAAGAGGCTGGGTTGCCCGTCATCAAGTTTCAGGGACAAGAATAGAAGCAAAATCCTCGACTTGAATGGAAGAGCAGCCTGCTGGGGTGATTCGTCTCAACTTGCGGTGGGACGCCATCTTTCTTCGAGACACGCCGGCGAGCATCCATGATGACTCAGCATTCCAGGCACGCGCCGCGCACTACAAGATTGGTAAAGTTGACTCGAAGATGCGATCATGGTCAAAGTAAATGGCTTCTGAATGTCTTCCCGAAACCTGATCCAGAAAATCGTCAAATAATATTTCGCAACAGTTCAGAATGTTTTTCGGCTCACATATTTTTACATTGATGAATGAGTCCGTTGAATGAGAGTATCATTTAAGTTAAAATTTGTTCTCAAACCTTTAATTGCAAGAATTTTATTAGACAATGATCTTTTCTAATGGAACGGTTTAAAATAAGTAAAACGACCTAATTTAATACAAAGGGTAAATAAACGGTTAATGCGAGAATAGAGCAGCGGCAGTTTGTTCAGTACTGAGATTCGGCTTATGTTTTGCTATATGCGAAGATTACAAAATCCAGATACCCAGGTCACTCGGATATCAGGATTTTAGAATCTTTACATATAGCAAAAAATAGGCCGAATCTCAATACTGATCAAACTGCCGCTGCTCTGTTCACGGAACAACCTTTGTTTACCCCTTGTATTCGATAAGGTTGTTTTATTTTTCGCAAACCGTTCCATTAGAAAACTTGTATATTNTAATCTTTAGATAATGATTTTTACTCGTCAGCGCGAAAGCAGTTCGCACACAAGCAAAAGTAGTTCGTTGTGCGCCCAGAGGTGTAAAAACTAGGATCGAAATCATTAACGGAAAACAAACTGTGCTGTCGCCATTGGGTCCCATGCAACTTTTTCCCAGGGCTTATCCTAACGCTGGTAACCTTTACTTTACTTTACTGGTAACCGAGGATTTCTCTAGAAATGTTACGCAACCGACGCAGTGTCTAGGACTCTTTTGGGAGTCAAAAGTCGCCGCACGAGGCATAAAGCTTCTGGGTTGAGCATCCAAACCCTGAGCGACAGCCAGATGAGCTCCAGTAAAGCAGGGGCTATGGGGCCTCAACTTGAATGAATCAAGATTTGAGGATCTAAGCTACAAGATTTTCTCCAGACGTTGAAGTGACTGGGCACGATTTTTCTCACTCCGTTAGGATGCTTCTAACAGTTTAACTTCGCCTTGTCCTAAGACTTGGGAACGTACGACCTAAGTGGCACCGTCAAGCACCTCCACAACGCCCAAGCTGCAAAAAATATTTCCTGAAGTACTACGCAGTGCATTGTTACCATACCGCAATGCCTACCTCGAAATACCTCGAACACTTTCGAAAAGTCGATCCATCATCAGTAGTTCTAGAACATGAGTCAGAAGCTGAAGTGAATTCTCCTAGTGAAATTGTTTCTTAATATCCTATATCATTTTCGTTATCATACTTTGTTGGTAAAATTTTTAACCTGATGCACCAAGCTTGAATTATATTTTTTCATTTCCCATGATTTAATATACTATTCTTTAATTCATGATGCCAGTAATACATCAGTATTTCAACTATTCAATACGTTCCTGTGCGTACAAATTAAGTATTTTGTATTATATTACGTATTTCATTATGTATACGAGCTATTTTTTGTATTATATATTTGATATATTATTAAATACATGAATTATAACCTAGATGAATATATCAAAATCTTACGATGGGATTCATTTGATCTTACGTAACTGGTGCATTTAATCCTTCACAGTTTTTTTAGAACATGATCTTTGTGAAAAATCAACTTGTAGACCCATACCATATAATGAATATTGTCTATAACATCGATTGTATAGTTCTCTGACTGACATCAATTTCAAGATTCTGAAGTTTTAAGTTTGAGACTTTATTCAATAGGAATTGTTTTTAATGAGTGCGCTTCCGTAAGGTTTTTGCCTATTTATCTTACGTTATTAATTCCACAGACGCCTAATTAAGTAAAATCAGTAAGTAAACGTCGAACATGCATATTGGGAGGCAATATGTTCCCGGCCTCATTATCCATCATTCCATCGCCTTCCGCTCAGCAGTGGATTACGATTTTCAGGAGAGCGAAGGATTTATCCTGGGAAGCTTGGAGTAAATCCTGGGGCTTGTAGCAAACTTTTTGGGGCAGTGTGGAGGTTTACGCTGTCGAAATTCGACAGATCAAAAAAGTTTCCCTAACCAATGACACAATGCGCCTCAAATTCAACAAATAAAGAATCTGACTGCTGGGAAAATAAGTTATCATCCATTCTGTATCCTTATTATCTCCATGTTCAGAAAATATCTGGCGCTGGATTTCAGTCATTTCAAAAAGCAGTGGCTACATTTGACGAATTTCGAAGCGAATCCTATAAGCTTCTTAAAGTTGATAGTTTCGCACGCCTTAAATTTTCCTTCATATTTAAATTCCGAAAACGAGTCTTAATGCAACGCATTTTTCCATATTTTATTCAAAGCTCAGCATGGAATGGACGAGTCAATTAATAACTGACAGGTACGAGAGAGTAGGGTTGGATACACATTCACTGGCAATTGCACCGACCAGGTGCGTCACACCCTATGAAATTACCTCCACAAATAAAATTCGAGACGAAAATATGCACGAAGAACCCAAAACTCTAAGAAACAGAGTCGAGAAAACGTGTGAAAAATCGTTTTAATTTTCTCTAACGATTCTTTCTCGACGGTTAGGTAAATCTGTCACATTTTCCGTTCGAAATTCTCGCATCAAATTTGAGTGAGCTCGAGGAAAACTATAAGGAGAGTAACAACTTTTACGAACCTAGTGAGTAGTCCACGAAATGTATGTGAATATCGTTAGACCACAATGTGTCCTTTCTGTTAGAGCGAGTCATATTTCCCATGTCAAGAAATGTCAAGGCCATCGTACCTACCTTTATGACAAGCAATCATCGGGTTTCGTCATGAAATAATCGGAAAGTGAATTCCAGGATCCTAGACGAGAAAAATTAAAAAGAAATTATGTCCGAATGTATTTTCAGAACTGAGCTGCAGCCTACTTATGCCAACAATTTTACCTTCCATGTTTTACAACATTGTTTAAGAAACAATTGTAGAGATACGTTGAGACTACTATCAGGTTTGTTGTGCAGTTTTGGCGTATGAATTATCTCTCTCTTCAGTTTTCGAGTTTAAATGTCTGTTTTTATTTGTATTTTAGCATTCTTTGAAAATGTGACGATTAGAAATCACTCTCAATTTGCAACTATATTTCAGTTTTTATATTTTCCTTGGTAAAAATGGTAGACCCGCGACAGATGAGTTTATAATCAAAATTAGTAACATTTTGGTCCACTAAACATGTCAACTGTTCCTAAAAAGTCTACAATTTTTGCGTCTGGTTGATCTTTTATACAGCTTTGTCGGAAAAAATTGAATTTTCACCGTTGTAGACGAACAAAGTTATGCCAGAAACTACTTCATTATGCCATCGCTTTTTTAATTGGTCAACTATACCACCTAACAATGAAATATTGCAATGAAACATTCTGAAAGTTTTACCGAGCAACTCCACGATCTACATATCCCTGGAAATACCAGATATATTCTGCGACATGCTTCACACGTGCTGAGAGCTCCACCCTCACGAGAAGCATTTATGTGGCAAAGAAAAACCATCGAGAGTGACAGGAAAGTCATCCCAGCGTCCTGAGTCATCCTTGGTCTACATAGAGCTGAGCTTTCGGATGATAGCTCAGGATTTAAGGGAGTGTGGCAGCGCGGCAAGGCTCCATGCAGCATGTTATCGTGTTACGGTTTTTTCCCCCAACTCTGCGCTCCATTATTTCCTTTGGAAATAACATCAAGCGAGCTTCTCCTCAGGAGAGAGCGCTCGAGAATGTGATGTGTTTTCAAAGGATTTTATGCGTCCATCATAAGGTTTACCCCGAAAATGGATTGTGCATAAATGCCACCGAGATTTGAATCTCCTCAAACCTCCTATCGTCTCTAAAACAGAAAACACGTTACTGTAAAAGAAAAAGAGCTTAACTAAACATTTGGAATTAGCAGAGCTTAGAACTCAAGTGTCCAAAATGTGGAAGGTGTGTCATAAAATTTATGTTTGAAAAGTCGAACTGGATAAAAAAATTCTGCTGTTGCCTAGCTCTACAGCTTCAAGCTTAAAGAAATTTATTAAATTCCTCTCTGTGTGAACTAAATTAATAAACTTTTTAACACCGGATAACTAGTTCCTCCACTCCGTGCACATCCCGAAATCCATTTCAAATTCTCGTACCACATCCATGCCCCGTCATCTCTCCTGTGGTTGAAATTAAAAACAAAGTGTTCCAATAAAATCTAACACAAGAAGCTAATTTTGTGAGACGAATAAGTATTTACTGGAAACAAGCGTCGGCATTTCACTGCTGTGTAAAATTTATTCCAATCTTCATTTTATAATTTTATCAATAAGGAAATTCATGCATAACTTGAAAATGTGTTCCAAGACAGTGATAGTTTCTTGAGTGCTCGAGCACCCCTTCAATATAGTCGCACATATCTTTTGGTAAAGAGAGAGCAAAATACCAGCTATACTACAAGTGTGATATTGCTTTGCCCCGAGTTATTTAATCAATTACAAATAGCGCTTAGAAATGGACAAATCAAATTTTAGACATGCAATTATGAGATGCATTTTTCTATGAAAATCCTTCAGAAGCACGTAACGATGTAAAAGTAACCTTAATTTGTATTTTCTCTTCATTTGACTTGTGTGGAGGAGTCCGGCTATCATTTGAGTCGTCACAGGCTCGATGAGGAGGAGGCCGAGGTCTCTCAAAGGCCCTTTCCACAGCGAGTTTTAAACTACAGTCAACGTGACCTTTTGATGAGACTGCTGAAAGGAGCTCTTGAGATAACTTTTGAATTTTTTTGCTTCGATCCAAGATGAGTTTGTACAAGCTACTCAACTATTATGAGACTCTTACGCGAAAGTTAATAAATATTCATCATTTTTTCTCTCTTTAGCTCAGTTTTAAAAAGAAAAGGACTAATTAAGCACCTTTTTAAATTAAAGGGCTCGTAAAAGTATGATACAACCTTGAACTAAAATTTATGTATTTAAGATGAAGGATTGGTATTTTAGCATTTGCCGGCACAATTACGCACAATTGCTAACAGCCTAGATACCAGCTTCCAGTAATACCCAAAAATACCAGTTTTATTTAATTTTGAAAAATTCCTTCACATAAGCAGGAACTCTGTAGTGAGGTTCTAAAAGGACGAACACTATAATTGACACTTAATAACTATGACAAGCCGCACTAGGCAATGCTCGAAAATCCCTTGTTGACTATGGGTGTGATTTTTTCACTAATGTGTCGATTTTGTTACCAGGCTTTTGAAATCACTGCTAAAACAGCAATCGATTCTCTCGGGTGAAATATATTGAGGTTTTCGTATAGATTTGATAACAGTTTTATCTTTCTGCATCAATTTTGTAGGTGGATCCTTTTTATAATTCTAAACATTGGATGGAGCGCTGGAACGATTCCATGGCCTAACTCGGGAACGATTGGGCTGTTTTGACTTAAGAAGTGGTGCACGTTAGTCGGTTGAGGTAGGGTGTTTTGTATGCCATAACCAATGTACTCCAGTCACTTGTGAGACCAGATTTAATTTTCACCAGATATTCGTTGCAAGACTCAGTCATTTTGAAAATATTTGTATTGACTGTTTCCAATAAGACAAAAGATACAATGGTCGCTATGCAAAATATAGGTTGTGTTTTGATCTATTTTGACAGTCATTCTATAATCTAATTTCAGGTTCGAAACTTGTCAAACTGAAATAAATTTTTGTACAAGAGTAGGCTATTTTACGCTGTTTTTATTGAGAAAAATCTTCAGATTACTGAGCATTCCATGAAAATGTTTTATTGTATTCGAGATGGCCCAGCAGGTGTCGTTGTTTCTTAATATGAAATCACTAGTTTTCAGGATCCTTCTTGTTTACAAAAAGTATCAAAAGCGGTCAATTTTATACGGTATTCATTTTTTTTCGCTACTGTATTTTCTCGACTCGTGAAGACTCTTCTGATTCAATGCTGTGTATTTTACCTCCCTAAATACCGTCACTTTGAACGCCACGTTATAGGTCAAATGAGATTAATTAACTTCATGTCAGAATGACATGAAGTTAATGAATGACGATCACAATTAGCGAGAAGAATGACGATCACAATTAGCGAGAAGAAGAAGAGTCTTCTTCTTCACAATTAGCGAGAAGAAGAGTTATGCACACCCCACAGGCCCAACTCTCCTGAGAGCTCTGGGGAATTTTATCAGGGCGCTGGCATCCCACCATCATCTCGCAGGCATTTTATCAGGGCGCTGGCATCCCACCATCATCTCGCAGGCATTTTATCAGGGCGCTGGCATCCCAATATCATCACGCAGGCATTTCATCAGGGCGCTGGCATCCCACCATCATCTCACAAGCGCATCTTCCCTCGGGGAAATCAATCTCTAAAGAAAATTAAATTTTTTCTTAACGCAAATCTTTAAAGAAAATTTCATGATTCTGCAATTAATCACAGTTGTCTTTCATAACGTCTGTGCTTCATCATGCGTAGAGTTCGGGATCTTTTCATGAAAGTTTGAGATGCCTTCAACGAAGCAACAAGCTTCGCTGTGCGTGCCTGTAGGTGTCCAGTTGAAAATATGTAAGAATAGTTCATCTAATCCTCAAACGAAGTACGTTTGCTACGCAATGATAAAACCTTTATTTACGACTTCAATATACGACAATTTATCGAAAATGTAAGTAAAAACACACCAGCCAAACATAATTTTGCACATTGCAGCCTCGTGCTGCGCCTATTCCGAAGGATTAGACACCGCCAATGTTTAGCCAGTGTATTCCTTTCTTTAACTTCATCGTCGTAGCAGCCATCATAATATTGAATTCTGTTCATAATTCAATTACTATCGTTACTGCTCCTTGCGACCTATTATGCGAGCTATTTGAGTGTCATTTCTTAGTCAACCTAGATACTTAGCGGCAACCAATCGCGCATGCGCAATACTCGGAGCTGCAACAGGTTCTGAAGTGGGCGCTGTCACACAAGTATGTCAGCACAAATTAATGATGCGTAAGAACCCTAAAGCAGCTGCGCACACATTATCTACATGTCATCAGTGTCAATGTGCCGATTTGCTTCGCTGGCAGAGATATTATTGGCTTGCAGTGTTTTTAAAGTAAAAGGAATCAGAATACTTCATGGTATAAGAACGTTGGGCAATAATCAACTTGTTTCCTGTTCTAAAGTATTAGCGAAGTATATTCTCGAATGATAAGGCATACAGAGTTCTCATGTCTGACCTCAGCCGAGTTGGCTGCGAGTGGGGCAAGGGTCACTCGTATTGGGGCTCTGTATTGATAAAAAAAGGTAGGATTTTTGGTTCCAAATGCTATGTGCGTCAGGCGAATCTTGGGATTTACGAACCTCCAGACTTTAAACGGAGCCATTAATTAGAGTGATGCATGTAGTTCTCTCATACTCAATCCTCGAGAACTTACTCTCAAATCACGATACAAAACGTTCGATCTGAGAGCTCGTCCAGCTCCTTATTGGTCTCCAATAAGCTAATATTAGTACGAGTCAGCCCAGCGGCAAGCATGACAAAAGGCAGCTAGCTAACTCGATCGGCTTGACTTCGTCGAAAAACACGCCCACGACCATTGTCACACGCGACATACATGCTTGAATGGTCTAAAATACTTTCAAGAAAGTCACGTGTGTCACAAAAACCTGAGACGGTCGGCATACCAGCACGCTTTGGATATAATAAGGAATCAATCGACTTTATCCAATTACCGCATGCGAACATCAAAATTTGTTTGTGTAACAGACAGACGAGTTTTGAGGAAATGACAAGTTTTGAGGTATGTGAATATGGACAACTCTCCAATGTGAGGGTAACAATGTTATGTATGATATTTCGCTTCAGTGCTATCAAATGTTTCTTTCTGGCTTCCATCATCCGTAAGGGATGAAATGACAGGCTCATTGAAGTTGTATTAGTTATTTATTTAAGAAAAAATAATCTTTTTAAGTTGATTTTATTGAATGCACATAACCCATACTTACGTGGAGTACTTTTACCGGTGTATATTAATAATGTTAGTGAAATTATTACCTGTACTCAAACTACTGAGTATATACTTTTCTTAACAGAGGCAAATGAATTTTTAATTGAGAGAAATATTTATCAATCTCATATTTCTAACAGCGGACCACTTCATCTATGATAGCACACAATAACGTCCTCATTAGTTCGTTCAGTTGGTCAGTGTTGCCAGACGCAATGCAAGTGAAGGTACCGATTTCGATGCTCAAATCGCTGTATCAGAGTGATAAATATTTATTTCAATTTATTAGTTTAACTGACAATTGTAGTGAACAAGGCTTTAAGACAATGTAATTATAAAGCACGTAGCGCATGCCAGCTTATATCTTGGATGGCGAGCGATGAGTTTTGAGAAGAGAATTTCAAGAAACTGACGAGCTGTGAGGTAGGTGTGTTGCGTGGGCAACCAGTTTTGAGGCTCACCTGTACATATATAGTTCAGGAGGCGTTCTCACGATTCAGGCTCGATTGCTACCTCGTGTCTTACGAGAAAAAGGAAAAGGAGCGGAGGAGAAAGGGGCGGAGGCTGCTGTAGTCGTCGTGGCAGTAGTTCGGATTGTGAACATAAGGGCGAGTATTTTCATCGATGAAGGTGCTAAAGAAAAAGATCTTGCTGAGCTTTCTTTAACTACAGAGCAAAAATGCATTCTCAAATAGTTTCGTAATTCTTTTGCTGAACAATTTTAGATTCGTCAGTTTTAGCTCCAACTAATGATCCATAATTTTTTAAAGCAATAAAAATTGTGTTTTTAACGATTTGGTTGCAGGTGGGGGGCTTTAAAAAAAATTAATGATAACAAAACAATTAATGATAATGATAAGTTTGTGCAAGAAGCTTCTCGGAGATAATTTGCTGGAGAGCTGAACTTTGCCCTTCACACTTGCTAACAATGTTATGAAATATTAACTTAAACGTCTGAAAGAATTTGACTTAAATCTAACCTACTTTATATATGACGAAACTGTAACATTTCTATCTCTCAAATTGACTATGGTAACCTTAGCTTAATCTCATTAAACGTCTCATAAGATACAGAGTTAGTAATTGTCTGATTCAACTGGATTTGCGATAAGGTGAACGATCGAGAAGAATCTTAGTACGAGTACGTAGTACATGTATCAAGCAAGGTTCATACAATAAACTTCAAATATTTTTCTCTAAAGTATTTTTCGTGCGATTATGCAGTGAAAATATCTGACGTGCGTAACTCATGTCTGCGCTATGGTGGAAAATTTGAATTACCCTTGCCGAATTTGCATTCCCTTATTAACTGTCGTCGTAGAGTTTATTGTCAGCAATTTTGTTTTATCAATGAACTGAAATTATCTAAATTTATCTACCAAAATTTTATCTACAGAAATTTTAACGAACATTTTGACGCAAACGTCCCTGGTTTCGATAAGCTATAGAGTAAGTCACCACTCGAGAGAATTCGATGTAAAGAAATCTGCCTCCGCCGCTTGCGCTGTCCTTTGCGCCTGTATCTACGAGCACGCAACACGGAGTCCTGGCGACAGAACAAGCAGGCAAACGCAACTCGAAATTAATTAATTTCTAGAGCCTGGACCATATCGCGCTTGTTCTCACTGATGACTTTAGCGGCTAATACAATCGCGCCATTGCCGGGAATATTGCCTCAGTCCAATGATACAGAGCCTGACGCCTGCTCGGGTGATGATTAATGCTTCTGTGTCTCTGAGGTAGACTTCGAAAGTATGAAGATTTGAGCGATTGTTGGAGAATACAAAAGTAAATAGAAGTAAAACTTGATCGAAAAATTTAGAAACTGGGCACAGCGTTTCAAAGTCCATGACTTTTTACTTCGATTGGCTAAACAATTAAGAGAATTCTTTACCTGCGTTCGGTAAAGCTAAAATATATATATGAGTATATAGTACCGTGAATTACTTGTCATCATTCATCATTTTTCAAGAACGTTTAGGGAGGGAAACTGATGCGCTACGATCAGACGGAATATACGTGGCATCAAGAACTGAAATTTATTTCATTTAATCACTCGCCATTTTTTTATAAAATTTTCGCCCATCAGTTAAACACCAACTTACAAAAATAATTCCTAACTTGTTCCAGAAGAGTTTTGTTAACCACAACAACACACAAATTTTCACTGCAGTACAAAATAACCAAATAAAAACACCAAATATCTCTTAAATTGTAAGATTATTACCGCGATTTCATACGTACGCCAATTAACACATTAACAAATCAACAGGCAGCTTAAAATGCACATCAAGAAAATTACATTTTTCGAATATAATTAGACATCAAATTTTACCCCGTCGAGCGAAGTGGCCCGTGACTCGTTGGGACGCTAAAGCTGGGATCTTTGCTGTGACTCAGACTACGCCTAAAACGGGGACCACGTCTCAATTTTAAGACTAAATGAATAGGATACATAACAGAAACGCATAAAAACACTGGAAAGAAATACGGAGTGACTAGAAAAATGCAGAGGAAAAATGAAAATAAATGTTTGCACATTGTTTTCTTTAATTTATTCAAGGTAAACACGACTTACAGTTGACGTTCGAGTGAAGCGTCATGCATTAGCAGGAATTTTGTGAAGTCGCTGTGTATGTAATGTCAGTGATCATTTTGAAGGTTAATCAAAATAATGCACAGCTGTTCCTTTGCTCGTTCCATAGAAACAGACTCCTTTTTGCTAATCAAAATTAAAAAAAAATGCCGGGTAAGTGAACAGCATTGTTTCAGCGGCCTGATGGCGCGTCTGATGCCGCAGGGGAAAAATTATAATTTAATGTTGCTTCACGTTTTTGATCTTTCTGTCGACAGGCGCGGATGTCCGCTCGAGAAATATCTGCAGTGCCTCTGACAAGCCTCGGGTTCCCTCCACCCCCTCCTGCGCCACGTACGCTGCAGGTAAGGCTTAACCTTACCGACCAAAACATTCTGGTGATAAGAGTACATGTAAATGGCTACGAAATACTGGGTGCAGCTTTATGTGCATATCACATATGGCTGCCTTTAGATTGATACGGAAAACTAGCTGCAGCTTTGTGTGCATATGCATTAAGGCTGCATTTAGATTGTGACGAAAAACTACCTGCATCCTTATGAAAGTGAATTTTGAAATTCATATAGACAGTAAAGGGTTTAACTTCCGTTGAAACAGTTAAAATTACTTAATTCGTTAGGATATTAGGGATTAATTGCGCAATGCGTAGTTAGTAAATATTCTATGCTAGTTTTTTATTTTAAATGAATTATAATTATTGCATTATAGTTTAAATCCTACTAAGAATAAGCATGCGAAGGGTGTCTTGGATTCCTCCAGTTAAAGCTATGTGAAAACTTAAATTCACACACTTATCTTAACTTATGTTGCTATTGGCTGAGTTTTGTGTTTTGGAAGCACAATTTATCCTTCAATTTCCACTTTTTGTCCAGAGTAAATGAAGATGAAAATCTGCACACATTTCTGTCTTACTACGTTGTGGTCGTAATAAATGACCGATTCCTGCAACACGGCATGGCCTCCAGTTCCCTGTGCCCAATCTGCTCCGAGCAGCACATGAAAAAGCACGGGACTAAACACAAGAACCGTGCGCTACTATCGAAATCCAATTCCGGTATATTGGATACGAAAACACGTAGCACTGCACGATGATTACAGAGTCTCGAATTGAACACTAAAAGATTTGTCAAACATGATTGAAATCTGAAATTTTTACTTCCATGCGCATGGAGTAGAGCAGATAACATTTCAGTTCTGTTCTAGCTCCGTGGAAATGAATTAGCAACAGTTCTAGGTTCTTGGTGAAGAAAATTGAAACACAGAACACAATGAACCCTGGTTTTTTAGTCTTTCCGAAGTTTCATCAACCTTCCATGAATTAGATATAAGTGCAGCAGTCTACCACTAGATCTCCTACATGTCGATTAAAGACTCAACGAAGAACGTCTCACTAAAATATCCAGCTAAGTGTTTTCTTCCTGTGGGACTGAGTCTCACAAATAGTGTGTTGTAATAATTTTTTTCGACAATCTTCTATCGAAAGAAATTCGTTCCGTAAATAAAACAAAGTGCAACGGCGAGGAATCATCCAAAAGTTTTACCTTGAGGAATAAACTTGCGAGGCAATGTCCCAATTTAGATGCGGCAGCTCTCTTCATCAACAGCTTTGCGGCTTAGCGGATCCATTCCGACGAAAAATCGGAAATTCGTTTTGAAAAAACAAGAGTGTCTCGGGGATAGAGGCGGCAAAGGCTGTGGTGCAGGAGACACGTCTCTGTCGCTCCATATGCAGGCGCTGTATGACACATTTGACGTCAAATACAACGCGGATAAAAAATATAAATAACTGACGCAGGCATTTTACTTCTACTAGTGAGTTGTTCTGGGTATAAAGGTTTGCGCGAAGAAATTATTTGTGCATCTTGTTACATGATCATCGATCATATCACACACTTCAAAAATCAATAAAGATATGAAATCTCAGAGCAAAGGCATATAGAGAATATAAGAATAATAGAGAGACTAGACCTACATATAAGTCACAAGGTAGCTTACCCGATCAAATAAATACTCGTATAGAGACTCGTTCAATAAGTGAGCAGCAAACACATCGTAAATGTGAATTAAGTAACCAGCAATGTTTCTATTTATAAATAGAGTTGAGTCTCAAAAGTGCAATACATTGCACTATTTCAGGTAAATTCAACCCTCAAAGCTTAGGTATGAACTACTTTTTTCAACACATATGTTCCTTTCTAGGGCAATAAACTCATGTAATTCTGTCCTTATTCGATTGTTATCTTCTTAAAATTAACCAATTGAACTTGTATGGATATAACGATGGATATATTCCTTCCTTCTGCATGATCATACCTGTACTTCGAGATTGACTAAATCTTAACATTTTTAAACTAGCTCTGGAAACACAAATGTAACCATTGCTCATAGCAACGAGAAAAATTATTTTCTCATCTGAAAAGAGGCAGAAGACTGTGAGTTAAGGTACTTTTGAGGGCGCTTGGTCGGCGCTCCCGCTAATGTGATCAGAAACTGGAGACTCGGCCTGGCTGCCGTGCCCGGCTGCAGCATCCATACAAGTTTGTCGCACAGGATCACTCCAGAGCTTCCAAGTTCACCAGTTTCCTTAATGCAATTTTCACGTAGTTTTCTGTTTCTTTTTAGCCAGTACTTTAAGACAAAATTGTGGGAAGCTTAGCTGAGGGGAAGAATTTTTATCGTATCTTCGGCGGTGTGAGAAGGTGATACCAGTGAGAGTGAAGATGAGATGCTACGTCACGTCAAGTTGAGCCAAAAAATCAACCAAATTTGGGATAGACTTCATTATCTCCACCAAGAATATTTTTCCAACTCTCAAACAAGACTATATCTTTCCCTGAATATGTAAGGTGCTTTAGAGTACTAAGGCTCTAGGGACTCCCTGTATAGAAAGTACATACTTGAGGTACGAGCGACATAACTTACTTCACCTTCAGCTAAGGTATGTTGATGAGGTATTAACGTAACTCCCGAGCTTTATTTTCTCTCTTTGGTAACAGAATAAACTCTAGAATTGCTATCTGCTTAACTGTGGTGGATCCGTGTTTTGGGAAATTTAATTAGTTTATAAGTTTAGCGTCATTTTTACTTGTGATTTATGTACGCTAGGACTGGTGCGTTGCAATTCGCTTCAGTTTTGAACGTCTTAAAATAAAGCTGATAAGTATGGAGGCACAGATCAGTAGAAATGGAGTCACAAATTCATTACTTACAAATAATACGGTAGAAAACGGAAGTATGATAGATCATCCTGAACGTCTGCGGGAACATTACGGGAGCTCTCTCCTCTTGGTTCTCTTTTGCTTGTGTTGGGGGGATTTTTTCACTGGAATTAGCAAACACGCACTCACCAACTGCTGAAAGTTTTTACTCAACCCTGACTTCTTTTGACGCAGTTTTTAAATGCATCTCATGGTTTCAAAAATCTCCTTAAAGCTTAATTTTTAAATCAGAGAAATGAAAGGCACAAAGCCAAATTATCTGCTGATGAAACCCCAAATATGATTCCCTAAGCCTATGAAAATATAACTAGCGTATTCATGTTAACAGTGTTGACACCCGCGTTGACAGCCGTGTTGACAGCCGTGGCGAGCAGAACATCGCTTGGTCCCGCCATATCTATGCACGAAATCGTTACTGCATGGTTATTATAACTCCCCTGATGGCCTGCAGATTGAATGTACTCATATTTATAAGCGGAGCTGAGAAAGTAATTTTTCCAAAGTTATCAAATGTAGTAAAAAATAAATTATTTCTATTTATAATTTATTGAGTTTATCCTCAAGCATAAGTTTTCATCATTATCTAAGATGGCGTTGATTGCACTTATCAGAGTGTTTCAAGTTCACTATTCCCCTAACATGTGTATTTTCAAGTATAAATTGAAAAATATTGAAGCTATCAAGTCGAGATTAGATCTCGTAAGATTGAGTCCAATATTTTGACATTCGGTGGTGTTGAACCAGCTGCTGTCAGTCGAGCGAGGGCAAATTACGAAGACTGGAGTAACACTTCAGACAAAGTATTCCCTCGCGCAGTCGCTTTCTTCTCTTTTTTCTGGTGAGGGTCTCTCGTCCCAGACTCGCGGGTCTGCTACTCCCAGCTCTCCGACGACACGTGCGTCGTCCAATTCCGTCGCTATGGTGGACTGGCAATCGTGAAGCTCCCTCACCGCCTCTCGGTATCTCCAGTTTATACTTCCGTGTGTTTGTGTTCGAAAAGTTTCCTCAAAATTGATTTGGTTCTAACTTACGGAATGTTTACCGGTGTTCTCATTCCAGACTTTATCTTCAAATTATATTCATGGGCAAGGCATAAGCGTGGACTGACACGTGACCGTAATCACCTCTCCAGTGGAGAAAATTATTCAAACTTCAAGCATGGGAGGCGCTGATTAAGAACTACAAAACGTAACTCGAGATCCAAGGGGCTGATTAGGCAGGAGCATAATACCTTGTTTAAATGGAAGCGTTTCGGAATTTTTTCTATAAAAATTCAACTACGATGCAGGTTTACTCATATACATTATCTTATGCGGAATAGCAGTTAAAGAAAAGTCTTGAATCTTTCCGCAGGCGGAGAGATCTATAGGTATGAAATTTTCATTACAAACATCGAAATTCGATCGCAAAAACGATTATCCTATTTCCGATATCATGATCTTCATATTTTTTCCGCAGTGATTGCATGCTTGCATTGTCGACCTTGGCGCTTCATACCGCAACAGTTGGTCGGGTCTAGTCCCCGCTTCCAGCAGCACTTGAGGTGAACTCGACTAAAAGAAAATGCCCAATTGAAGAGGCTGCTGCTGTTGCCTGGCTAGCATTAATTTATTCGAAAATCTCAGTCGAGAGACAATCGGTCCATAAATCATTGTTCTGGCGTTTCGATTGCATTTGAAACGACCTATGCCGAGAACTGTTCGTGTATTCATGTATGCTGCATTTAAAAAAACGTGGAAGAACTTTATGCTCGTGGTGGGACAACACAATGTACGTGGTTTAATAATAAGACCTTGTTGCCCTTTTCTGAGAGTGAAAAAACTGAAACGTACAAAACTGAATGAGAAACGTTAAATCAAAAGTTCTTTATTTGTTCAGATATTTAATGTGTCGTAAAGGCTTGCTATTCATCGCATTGCTCCAGTCTTTGGCGAAATTTTAGTCATGCACGACGATGAGATTGCTTTGGATATCGGTAGCAATGTGAAAAGAATTGCTGGTTTTTAAGCTCGAGGACGATGAGGACGTGCGAGTATTGGACGTCACCTGCTGACCAACGATTATTACATAGGCCTTAATGTCGTAATTATCAGGGTTTGAATTCAGGAATGCCGGAAGCGACACTCCCTCAATCCCTTGGTGTCAAAAAAAGACGTTAGACTTGTATTAATAGGAAAAAATTTCAATGAGAGTGGGAGCATTGCAGGTTAGAGAAACGTGAATGAATATTAATGCACATAAGCAGCACTGCTGTGACGGGTGCTCGTACAGGTTGTAATATGGAGAAATATTTTAAGGATAAAGAACAATCTTTAATGAAATCTGGTTCCATAGTTAAAATATTTTTAGACGTGAAAATTAAAATTCGGCTTATTAACTTTGTACTGAGAAGATAAACAAACTATTGTTGATGCGCAATTTTGTAACCATGTTAAAATGCTTCCCTCACCTCGTTATGGACCGTTGAACGTAATTTTTTGCCAAGAGCTTTACCTGTAACTTTTAACAAGCTGATTAGAATATTATAACTTCGGGCACAAGGTACTTCCAACTAAATTTCCTTCACAAAATTGGATCTCTGTCCCGTGTTGAAAGTCGCCCCCTGGGTCCAGCAGGGGCGCCGTAAATGGTTTTCCCCTTAGCTCTGCGAGCGCTGCGGGGTGAAATCAATACAGCCCCAACACATCTTAATTAATGTTTGGAAACCCGAGCTACATGTCGATCTCTTATCAGTAAAGGCAATCAATTCTGGAATAACATTCTCGAATTTTGTTGCTGCTGCTCGTTCTGAGAGCGGAACGGCAGAACTGTCATAGATAGGAGTGCAGAGCGCACGCCATTTGGCAAACTGTCGGTCGGCGTTCGGCTGGGACATGCGTGGATTCGGTGAACGTGATTTACTTCGACTGAGTCGTTATCAACTTTTCAGTCGGAAATACCCGTTTAGTCCCTGAAGTCATGAAGTTTATTTCAGAATTTGTGCTTCGTGCATTGGCTGAAATACAAAAACAATTTCTAAAGAGTCACCCCAATTGGTAATTTTAAAAACTCAAACTGTATAAGTCTCAGTTAGTGGAAGATACTGAGGCTCAAAATCATCACCTCTTACAACAAATGTTTGGCAGTCTACACAGAGCTAAAAGTTAGATTATAATTAAACCTGGTTTTATCTGAACGTCACAATTATGCCGCACATTTTTCATAGATACGATCCACTGCCATTATATAAGATGCACTTAAGTTTCATATAAGCTCCTGGTCGGCATGAGACAAAACTTTTTCCTGCCTTTACAGTCTTATTACACCCAAAAAAAGTCAGTCCTCACGGAGAGACTTGCCAACACTCTTAATTTCAGAATTAAAGAAAAGAAAATAACTTTGCCCTTAGCATCGTTATTGCAACAGCCCTCTCCGCACAAAAAAGGAGTGAGGCGATCCTCTCAGTGAAATTAATGATGAATAAATACAATATTTCAAAAGTCAACTTCAAAATTTTTCGACTAGTGAAACAAAGTGACCCACCATTGATACTTTATACAATACACTGCTGACTCAGCATGCTAGGTGCAGCATCATTAGCATTTGATACTTGTGACTCTCAGGGACTCCCTTAGTGAGGTTCAGTCTTTAAGTTTGCGCACTCGAAGGTCGAGAAAACAAACAGAAAAACATCGTTCATTTTTTCCCCCAAGGAACATAGGATTAGCCATAGGGTTAGTTTAGTTAGCTTTGTCTATTGTATGTTATGGGGACTGGTAACCCCAGAGGACGCATTTAGGTTACCTACCTGTAGAAAGGCTTCTTTCGATTTTCACACTTTTTTATTTATCTCTTCTAGGCTTCTTCTTCCATTTAATTCTTAACATGGTGTTTCATTGTGCTGGGGATCCTGCGTGGGAACACATGTTGAACACATGTTGAACATAGATTGTTTTCTTAAGTTCATACTAATTATCCTTTCTCTTTCAGTGCGATATTTTCCGAGTTACTGAAGCACTGTAATCTATGCTACTACTTTGTACTACCACTGCTACTACTTCCACTACTTCTACTACTACTACCACTGCTACTACCACTACTACTACTACTACTACTGCTACCACTTCTACTACTACCACTGCTACTACCACTACTACTACTACTGCTGCTACCACTTCTACTACTACCACTGCTACTACTACTACTACTGCTACCACTACTACTGCTACCACTACTACTACCACTACTTCTTTTTGGTCTTTGTTTTGCTTGACTGCGAAAAACATATTTCAAATAAGTATCGCACTGAAAAGTGGTATTAAAAAATTGAATCGATAATTGGAGGTTCCGATTCCACCTAAATTCTTGTTTTCACAAAATGAATAGGCGTATTTGAAGACTAATACAAGTATTTGATACATCAGCAACCCACCTCCTGGCCGTCACCTCCCATCACTGAGTCACGGCACAACACGTAACTCTCGGTTGCAGGTTCAAGTCACTCACGACTTGCGGTGCGCCATAGCCGAGCGCAATGCCTCGTTCCTGGTGCACCAAAACACGAGCAATGTGTCTGTAGGGCTGTCGTGTGTGAACATCAAGAACAGGTTCAGGAAACTCCTGGTCAACGAAAGCCCAGCTCTATGAGGTCCTGTCGGGTCGACGCAGCGGTGATATTTCACTCGACGTGCTGCACCAGTGCTGAGTGTCAGGTAGATGAGCCTCATCTACATAGAAGTTTAAAAACGTGGGAAAGAACGAAAACCAATAGGAGTGCTTTCTTATTGCATCGCGTTCTATTTGAAAAATAATTCTTATAGACCTTTAGTTGTACGTATAATGAAATTTAGATGAATAACAAATGTAAATAACATTCATATTACATTAATGAAATGATAATATTCACTTCCGTATCGTATATATCGTAATGAACCATCATCATGTGCCGTTCAGGGCTGGGAGAGTAAAAAAAACGTGATTTCATATCGGACGTAAACATTCATTTAGCAAGTTTCCTATTCTCATGAATACAATTTATATAAAAGACTATGTTCTTCGTAAGCCTTTCTCACCAGACAATATATCATTCGTTCCAGTTAATTGTTTTTACTGTGCCCAGGTGCCTGTCATGAAGTAATTTTGCGCTGAATCAAAACGATAATAGTAGCCAAATTTTCAGAAGACTAAAAAATGTAGCTTGATTTATTGCAACATGTTTTATCGTTGGGTTTTCCATGCCTTACAGCTACTGACGCGTGAGGGATGTGAAAATATGTTTAAGCTTCCTTTTCCGAGGGAAGCACTTCGTGGTTGCGTTAAAATCAGTGCCTGAGCCGGGAGTCCAACCTCATCACCTCAGTTGCGAGGCTGTCACGTTAACCACAGCGCCGTGGAGCTAAAACATCCATGGTACGAATTAGATTATCTTGTTTGAAGGACAGGAATCCTAAACTTCTTTGAAAATGGAGTCATTTACTATTTACAAATGTTCTCATTTTAAAAGTAAACGAAGTCAAGAAATGAGTTATTGATCGTAATTATTCCTTCCGACTAAAAGATCCTCCAGGATTGAAACAATTCTATTCATTGAGTTCAGAAGAGGTTTTCAACAATGAATTAATCTTCTGCTTAGTTCATATTTTTCTCAGCGAGCCAGTATGCCATAGCTGCACCGTGTCTTGCAGCACCAAATCATACCCTTCTTGCATCACCGTCATCACGGGAGTCGTTTACAGTGCTGCGGCAGTGGCGCTACACGTGGTCATCTCGACCGATGTTTGTGCAGGAGTTGAGGTCGTTTGTACAAGGGTCTGTGAGGTGGTCCCCTTCAGTGGTGACGTCACACACTCGACGCGCTTCCCGAGCTGCACAAAGACAAGGTCATGTTCGTTGCCGTTTTTTTTAAATCCCAAAATTATCATGCTGGTATTGTCAAAATAGGATTGAGGCAAATTTTTCGGTGAACTTTGTTCAACGAGTCTTCTAGACAGGATAGAGATGCGAGCCACCGTTGTACATACAGTGATCAGTTTAGATAAACCCAAGGCTTGAATTTTATTCTTTTGAAAGCTCCCCGTTTGAGAAAGGGCATCCAATTGATTCACTAATCAATTGGATTTGATTTCCTGCTCTGACGCATTTTTTTCAGCAAAGTATCAGAATTAGCGTTTCATTTTTTGAGAATTGTAGAATACATTCCTTGAAGGATGATACATATGAGATCCTTTGATACCAAATTGCATGCATGGTACGTTCGAATGCTTCGAAACATGTACAGTGCGCTCACAGCAAGCTAATAAACCTGTGAACCTGCTACCATTCTGAGCACAAATACGATTTTTTTCCCGTTGGCGTACTGTGCAATACTTTCACTGTTATTTGTAAAGGAAACTATGTACGTCGGACAATATTAAGTGACTAACGGTATTTTTATACTAGCAATTTTACAGAAATTGTTAAAAACCGACATAATCAAATTTAACATTAATCAAACAAAATTCTGTTACTCGCAATTCCGGAATGATGGATTAAAACTAGCTCAAGACTTCTCGCTTCCTGAATCTGCACGATATACCTTGTATTCTGCGCACTGTTATGTAAAACATGATAGATGATGCACTCTAACAGGGGACGGTTCTGACCTGTCACAATCATGAGCTACTCGTATTCTACGATGACGCAGAAAGACGAAAACTTCCATCGTTTCTGACAGAGCAGCACACAGTTATTTCTACAATTTAAAGCTTCTTATTCATACGAAATGTAATCCCAAGAGAACAAAGAGAAGGAGCCATTTAGTATGGACTGTAAGAACGAGAAATCTGTGCACAAGGTGTGTTCTTACACCGGATTCCCTGTACATAAGACCATCAAGTTAAGAATGGAAAAAAGAAAAGAGAAAGAAGAGGTAACGAATATGGTGTTAAAATTGAAAAAAGCAAGAATACGAACGATAGAAGTATCGAAAGCCTACCGGTAGCTGAAGTAACCTAACAGTGCCCACCTGGGAACGCCAATCCCTACAGCATAGGAATGACAAACATAACCCTGTTGCCCATCCTATACCTCCTAAGGTAACACTGTCATTTAAAATTCAGTACTGCTCAGGACATCCGTACTTTTACAAAACAGCGTAATTTAGTATACATACTGAGTCAAGTAAAAACTTCCTGGAGTCATTGGAAGTAGTAGTGGTAGTAGTAGTAGAAGTAGTAAAAAAAGCAACGCTTTTGTGCCTCGAAATATCTCGCACTGAGAGAGAAAGGACCATTTAGTATGGCATATCCTATGTATGTTTCCTAAGAGGCCAGAGTCATTGAAATATTGTCCGTCTTTTCTCACCTGCCCTATACTAATGTATGGGGTGTATAGGGTGTGCTTGACTGGTCCAAATGTACTTCAAATACCTGAACAGTTGTGAGATCGTGTCGACCGAGTTCACTACGACCAGCTATCCTCTATGAAAGAATCAGTCCTAGGTACCTCGGCACTGCAGCTCTTAATTTTATATGACTGATGAAACAATGGAAAGCAGTAAAATTTCATTAACTGACTGGGCACACTTTCTCTTACTCGCCCGATTATGAAAGCTTCCGACGACTACAGTTAATCAGTTGCGCAATTATTTGGGGCCATAAATAATTGGCAAAACGAAGAATACGTCCTGTGAAAAATTACAGCTATGCATTTATCATAATGCTCAGTGACATAATGCTGTAGACACGTTTTTCCGATTGGTCGTTATATTCTTGATTTTCATAGGCAGTGAAAATGAATTTCACAGAATCTAGGCAATAAGTTCGTGGATCACGAACGAGCATTTACAGCAACGGTAATCAGATACGCCTGTCGTAACACCTATTAGAGTAGAAAATTCCGAAATATTTTCATAAAAGAATTTTCCATAAAATACCAGTCTGCGATGTATGGTGTTTATGACTTAGGGCAGCATAGTTCCAGTTAAATTTTGCGAGATGGTAGGTCACAAGACCAAATTTCGTTCCTCGCACTTCCAACACAGCAACATTTTAAATGAAAT
>VOMN01002905.1:0-19224 GCA_014899125.1 Orchestia grillus
AACAACTTCAAGATATTCAAGATATTCAAGATATTCAAGAAATGATGTTGCAAAGCCGATCAGTGAATAGTTCCAGCTCGTCCAGTTTGCTAGAGCCCCAGGCTGCAGTGACGTTCGTCCACCTAGACGGACGCCAGTTTTGACAACCTCAATCTTTTTTATAGTAAAGATGATCAAATCTCACACGGATTTCCTATAAAATGGTTGTTTACTTTGCCAAGTTTCCCTATTACAATGTTGAGCACACATTGCTAAACATTTGGGCGTTTAAATTGACTAATAATTATGGCTTACCATTATTCTATAGATCGTTTTTTGGCCCCATTGATGAGCTCATGAGCTGAGGTTACATCTTAAATTCAAAATATATGCTAACATTACACGCCAAACCGCGAGTTTCTCGCGCAAGATGCCCATTAAAATGACGTGTTCACAGTGTCTCTCTTGCCTCACCATCGCCAAATTTTAGGCCAAACCCAGAAATGAGTTCGTAAATGCAGCTGCGAGTGCTGCTCAAGATTTTTATTCAATTCTGACGCACATGACTGTTCCCATCACTGTTCTCATGACTGTTCCCATCGTTGTTCCCATGACTGTTCTCATCGCTGTTCCCATGACTGTTCCCATCGCTGTTCCCATGACTGTTCTCATCGCTGTTCCCATCGCTTGACGCTGACGCAACGATTTTCTGCAGTCGTGAGGGAACGGAGAAACGTTCCGCACGAATTCAGGTCGCAATAAAAAGATATTTACAGTAATAACCTAAAGAAAACTCTTATCTAATTCTTTATAATGTGACCCGTGATTTGTTCCGAGAGCATAAATAGAACATGATGATATTCTGAAATATAGTAAACAATCATTAATGCAGCAGATAAAAGAACACTGAGTTTACTTCGCAATTAATTAAGTGAAAGGAGGGGCCCCAAACCTTTTTAAATAATCGAGTAAAGAGTCAACAAGAATTTCTTCAAAGGTCCATAGCTGTCATAGCGTATCAATGTCTAGAGTGGTGAAAATAAATGGTCATAAATGAATAGTTTATCAGATGTTCAGCACATTAAATTATTATTCAGACTTAAGGATGGAAAAAAATTGTTTGTAATACCAACTAACAAATTCTCCCTTGCAAACTTTCAAACTTTCATTTTTAGAAGTATTTTACCACTGTTTATGTTACTGCATGCTTGAAAAAATAGCGAATATTTTATACGTGTTGTGCAATACGATAACGGAAGCCATTCTTGAGTGCGTCTGCAAAAATTATAGGAAATAATGCACTTACAGGAATCAAATTTCTTACACTTTCTAAGGCCCAAGTCATCGTCAAATGTGACGCGTGTGAGGTTATCACCTCTCTAACGACCTGCTATCTACGACACCGCCCCAGCACGCCAGCTGTGTCCACTCGAGACACGAAGAAAATATACAAAGTTCCGGTGGTTAACCCTTGTTACCCCTCGAGTGAAGAGAGTAATCGTGGAAATTACGGAACAGGTCCCTGTCACTCTTTGGTCGTAACTTGACGTAAAAACCATTTCCACACCAACAGGTCAGCCAACCTGCGTATCATGCCGCCAGCCGCTTGACCTTGGTTCGGAAACAGGCCTCGATCGTACTCTACAAATTACTCTTCAATAAAGGCAGTCTACCTTCCAAAGCACACGTTATTCGCTGGTCTGTGCACTTCACAGGCAAAAATCAATTTTAAAATCCGCTAGGTAAGTTGTCGAACTGAAATGTTCAGTAATTTGCTCGTTGCTGGCGTTGTTGAAAAATTATTTTTTGTAAACTTGCATAAATATTTATTTGCGCCTATGATGATAGCAATTTCGATCTAATCGTTGAAGTTATTTCTGGAGTGTTCTAGAGCGTCCTTTCGCTTTCTTTTAGCACGGCGGTGGGCGTCCAGCTACCATTTGGAGTTATTTATTAGGCTGCTTAATGATTCAGCAATCAGTTCCGTTGCACCTGGCCGTAGCCCCCTCATTCTCCGACCTAAAATTGAATGTTCCGCAACGCCTCGGAAGAGCTCCAGCGCTGTCGTATCAATTAACCAAGTCTTGTCAAGGATGTGCAGGCGGAATTTAGACCAATTACCATTATTTACCAACCTGGTAGAATTTTTGCATTACAGGCCCATTACCCTATCGTACGTGCAACTGAGAGGGACGTTTTACGCGTGGTGATGGTGCGGGAACGTTCAAGATGTCGGAGCTCTACGCTCGTCAGGCGCTGGGCTGCATTAGTGCAGTAAGACAGCGACGCCAGTGTGCAACTTTAGTCCAATTACGACCATAAACTTCATGGAAATCCCTCGAGGCCAGAGAAAGTTCCGCTGTACAGCGATTGTCAGGATTTTTGTCAGCAAAGTTCATTAGCGCATGTAAGACAATCCCGCGGATGTGTGTCAGTTACACGCGCCCAAGTTTCCGCTTATTGAAATAATTGCGAGCGAATTACATGGAGCGTTCAAGCGAATCACAGACTGCAGTAACGGAAGAGAGTGCATTCTGATGCTATAAAGCAGCGGTGTCAATTTATTGTTGCCACGTTGATAATTGATTAGGCTATACATATTGGAAAATTTGCGAGTTGAATTTTTGAAAGCTTCTGACTATTTTTGCTCAATTTGAAATATTTTTCAAATTGTAATTAACTGTTTCGGCCATTTTTAATCCTAACTTGGAATGGTTATTAGGTTATTTAAAAAGAAACGGGAATTATTGTGCGAGAAGGAAGTAGTTGTATTTTTACTCAAAGCACACAAAATCGACACTGGGCACTGCTTTAAAAAGTACTATCAAATTTGTACTGCGGGAAGGAATAAATCGAACACGAGGCGATTTTTCACACGGAACATTGTCATTATTGTATAAAAAAGGAGAAAAAATATTCCGACGCATTTTAACTCCCATGTCTTAATTGAGAAGCTGAGTTTTAAGTACAATACTTGCATGGGCAGCACCCGATGCCAGACTGCCTCCACTATCAAGGCTTGGCATTATTTTGCAAACTCGCAGCGTATGTGTCTCTCGTGCCGCTTGTGCTGACATACTTCCGTGTGATTACATTATTCAAGCTCGTAGGAGACCTTTCAACATTTCACTGATTCAAATCATCTGGAACAATTCATATTTTAACCTGTCTAGAGAAGTAAAAAATTGTTCAAAATTTATTGTGCCAATGTGCTTTTATTTTAAGAAAATCGGTCGCCCAAAAGCAATGATTGTCAAATAATGACGAATGATTTTCTTTTTGGCTCCTGTCCACATGAAGAGAATGCACATCTCGAACATGATGAGCGGGCTGACCAACGAAGCTCGGTCAGATGACCCAGTAGTCTTCTTTTTCTGAAATAGCAAAGGTAAAAAATTGAGGCTGACTTGACCAGTCATTTCCAGTCACTGCTCTGCAAGAAGCCACTTTTCAGCGATGGACCATCACTAGCTCAGGAACGAATTTTCTTGGCATGGAGAGCCACTTTTTCTTTGACCACTCATCATCTAAAGGTAACATGACGTTTTTTATAGATAACCACTCTTCATCAAGAGCAGCATGTGTGTCAGGAACCCCACTTAAAACCACTTTTTCACCATGAACCAAAATTAAAAGCGTATTACTTTCTGAGAAACTACTCCTCCCTTAAAACCATTCCTTTTCGCACAAAACTGCTAGAAACTGTTATTTCGCAATATTTTCTTTCTTGCGCACCACTTCTGTTTCAAGGGGAATCTGCACTTCATTTACTTCTCATCCCATGATAACTTCTTCCCAGGCACCTTTTTTCTTTTTATGATGGGTCCTCTCTCAGAGATCACCCTAGCCGAGAACCGATTCTCTTTCAAGAACCACAACTTCTTCGGGGACTAGTCTTCCACCAGGAACTTCTCAGGTTGGGCATATTCTTTTTCGAGTATCGCTTCTCCTAAAAGGTAATCTCTTCCAAGCCAAGACCCACCTCTTCGTGAGGAATACCTTATACCTCATGGGACACATCTGCGTGAGAGACCACACTTCAGTCAGGGACTCCTCGTTCCTCATGGAACACACCTTCCTCAGACACCAAACTTCAGTCAGGAACCAATGTTCAGTCAACTCCATGCTGCTTGGAGACTTTCGACAGCTTCTCCCTGCAACATTCGTACAGGTTGGCCAACACCCTCTTCCCGGTGGTGACCTGCTCTGCCTCGGGAGAGCGGGTCTGCTGCTGCGAGTGCAGTTTTTGCTCCAAATCGTCTTTTGCAGGTCATGTGGAGCGCATGGTGGCGAGCTCTGAGAGGACTTCACCAGATTTGATTCGCAAGCAAACAGATTGGCTCGAGTCTACTTGATTGAAAGCCTCACTTGGAGGGCGAATTTGCTGTGCATTTCGCCTTTGAATGTTTTTGAAAACAATGGGATATTTTATACGTGTAACAAAAGCGTACTACAGGGCCGAGTATATGATAAAATTTATTAATCTATTCTTAAAAAGTAGATTTATCGCGTAAAGTCCTTTATCCTATAATGAATAATACCTGCCAAAACGTCAGCATTTATTTTCAATAATAGTGAGTTAAGTAAAATTAGCTTCCAGCGTGGAACATTATTGTTGAAATTATTTACTGCTGAAGCCCATTAGAGTTGGAGTTGAATTATCATTTCCTATTCTATAAAAGAACAATTCGTACATTTACCTATGCACTGATAATGACGCATAATTTAACTTTCTACTTAAGCTCATTTATTATTTCTTCTCTGGCTTCCGTTTTGCTGTCATGAAACACTTTCGCATAATGAACTTTCTTCACGCATGGAAAAAAATCAATTGAGAAGGATTTCCATATGGAATTTTGAATTTTCGCTCTTTCGATTTCGTCTGAAATCGAACAACAAATGAAACTGCATTTTCTCAACAAAAAGAGAAAAAGCCTCTTGTGTTCTCAACTCAAACTCGACGCTTCAGTGAAAGTCTTGGTGCGCCCTCTCTGTGGACTGTGAATCTTAAATGGAAATGATGAAATGATAATATCTGTTAAATGATGGTAATGAAAAGATAATGTATTCTTGCGCACCACTTCTGTTTCAAGGGGAATCTGCACTTCATTTACTTCTCATCCCATGATAACTTCTTTCCCAGGCACCTCTCTTCTTTTTATGATGGGTCTTTAGATTGATTGCAGTGAAATGATAATATATGTTACTAACAGGAATTAAATGATAATATATGTTAACTTAAAGCACTGAAATTATAATATCTATTAACTTAAAGCGATAAAATAGTAATCTTTGTTAATTGAAAGCAATGAAATGAATGATACCTTAACATCATACATCCTTTTTCGTGATTTTATTATAATAATTTAAAGACATTTCCAATTATCACCATGTTACGTTCGTGCTCACCGCTTTCTACAACTTTTATTTGTGTTAAAAAACTGGTCAACCTCTTCAGGCTTTTTTTTTAATTTATCCTTCCGGGCAATTTAGAGGACTTCAGTGTTGATATAAGCAACAATATGATTGTTGATTTAAATGGGAATTTAATGCAATTTCTATGAACACTTGCTTAAACTGATATCGGTATTTTTCAATGGCTTATTTAAAAAACATGATTCAGATTTTACTCAGGCACTCAAAATCGTTTGATTGAAAATACATTTAAGGTATAGCTATCAATTTTTTTGTACAATTTAATCGTTAATGAAACTATGATCTTTTCTTTATTTTTATTATAGTCCATTGCGAGCCATACATTCACCGCAGTAATGGTCTCAGTCGGGGAAATAAATTCACATGATCCCTAGAAATAGTCGCAAAAATTTAGAAATTATACTCCCGTCTAGGCATGTCAGATTTAGTTCAGACCCTTCAGTTTTTTAAGATTTAATCCTACTTTCAATTTGAACAGAATATGGTTGAAGGTTTCATCACACGACATCAGCGTTAAAACTGGAACGCGACATGTTGACTGCTCTCCATAATGGCAGTTTGTTACGCGTGGAGCTCAGAGAAAGCAAATTAGAATTTACTTTCGACGAAAAACTCGTTTCGATTTGCTGCTGTGACCAAAACGGCCTTAAAATTGCTTTGCGCCGCGTAATCAGATGACCTACGGTGATGAAATTAGTTGCTACACTCCAGGAAATGCTATGCAGTCAAGGGAAGAGAGGTTTGTATTATGTATCCCCTTGCAATTGCAAGCAGCCTGTACGTGTTTTTGCACAACGGAGTCAGTACACATAATTATTTCGATTCGACGGTTGCTGGCAGTGCAACTCCTGGCAATATCTTGATTCATTATTTTACTCTGACGTCGTTCTCGGCAGGGTCCAGCGATGTCATTTTTTCAACGTTGTGCTCACAGAGACCGCATTCAGCTTGAGGTTTTCGGTGAACATGCTATTTCTTCAGCCTCATCCATCTGCTGTCCACTTTCAGGTTCGTCCATTTGTACAGCCAAAAAAAATGTTTTTAAGCCTTCCTTTTTGTTCTCCGATGGGTACATTTAGTACGGAGTAGTTTCAGAAGCTTCTGATTTTTATCAAATGGATATCGCATTTCAAGAAGAACTTCACCGTCTTTCAAATAAATTTCATCGAGACTGAGATTAAAGAGAGGACTTGGAATGAACGCAAGTACAAAGTTGTGAGCCCCAGTCACTGGAAAGTTTATAAAAAATTAGGCCGTAGAGTGAGTCAGCATTTCCTCGCATGAAAAAGTTTGTGCAAGTTTATTGACAGATTTGCGAAGCGCTTCATTTGAATGTGAATAACAGTTTTTATTAGATTAGTTCTATTAGATTCTATATTCTGAAATCAATCAGTGCCGAAACTTGGGGAAGAAGCACAACGAGACCGAAGGAAGGAAGCAGCTGCAGTTGGAAACGTTATGTTCGAGGGCATGGTTGGGATGACAGGCTTTGACACCCTGAGAAAAAACAACAGCTGTGAATGAGAACAGGTCAGAGGAGCTAGTTATCGATCTAAGCGAGTTGTTTGGCTTAGGTAGTAGTTAGGCCTCATGATGAGATCCGTATGGCTAAAAATTGGAGAAAAGGACGTCAATAGGCTGTGTAATTGTGGTAATCGAGCTTGCTTTCAAAGAAAAATAGGGTGAAAGGAGAGTTAGTTAAGTGGGACCGATATAGTTGAATACTGAATATGAAACATTATTGAATACGTGAATTGTGTTATGTATAATGATTGATACTGTTGTTATACACTCACACACGCACGTATATATATACTGAGAGAATGAATACGTGGGGTAGAAATGCACGGATGATAGGAGTGGGCTTGTGAATTTTTGACTCCCTACACCTGACTTTCTCTGGAACATACATGCAGAACGGAATAGATGCCACTGTAACGTGCACACCTCCACTCCTGAGATTTTGAGGTGTACACAGGAAGAAGTACTCGGCTTCTGCTGATTACCGCGAGTCAACCCTACAAGGCCTATGTTTGTAGCTGAGAGCCAGCGCTGAAGTTGTGCCTCTGGAGGAGCGGTTCCTTCTTCGACACGACCTTCGTTGCGGAGGAAGGGCGTCATGAGACGTTGTTGATCGAAATTATATTTTAGGGTTGTAAGGCATTCGAATTGTAAATTGAATTGTTTGGGTTATTTGACATTTTAAAAGACAATTGTATTGCTAACACTATTATTGATTTTTTTGCACTAAATATTTATTTGCATGTACATAAGCATGGTTATTATTTCCTCGCTAATTCATGAACTTATGAACCCTGGGCTACAACTCAGCTTCACACATAACAATTTTACGCAGTATTTGAAGATCTTAAATAAAACATAACGTCAGTTGCTCAAAAGGTATGCAGAATTAAACTATCTCATTGTTGGCCATTTATACTTGTCTTACTTGTTTAGGATGGGTCGCTAGTTTCAACATCGAACTTACTTTGTTTGAACCTGCGTATGGCTAGTAGGGAGACGTTGTGTAATTCGAGATACAAATTAAAAGAAGAGGATTCTTAGTTATCTGTTAGTGATAAGGCTACATTACCATTATATACGTGTCATAACCAACGTATCATAACCATTAAGCGTGTTGTAATCATTATGCGCGTCGTATACCATTATTGAAACAATTTGAAATAATTTATTACCACAAGTGTTGCACCATTTAAAGATATTACGAACACGGATTTCTCATACCAGTACACTGGGCAGTTTTTTATACATAGCAACTTGTGGGCCCGAATAAGTTTTATGAATTCTAGGACTTCCTACAGTACCGTATGCTAAGCGTACATATACATGTAAATATCCTACGCACTTATACTTTGCTTACACACGACTGATCAAGTCCAATATATTGAGCGGAGAAGATAAATAGATATGATATAAATTTAGGAATTTAGTCATGCCAAGTTAATAGAGACTATGCATTCTATAATATATGGGCTTACCGACATAGAAACTTCCTCGCGTCTGAGTTGATCCCAAGTTTGAACTATATAATGAGCATGATCAGAGGCCTGTTTCGTTCGGCTAAACACCAGGAAGCCTGGTTATTGCATCAACAACGTGCACCATGTGCTTGGCATTGTAGCATAAGTTATATAAAATTAACATGTGCTGGATAATGTACCGTGAGCTACACAACATGCTGCATGTGCTTGGTGTAGTAACATGCGTTACACAACATGCAACACATGCTCAGTACGACATAACATAATGTACACCATGTGCTGGGTGTGAAAGAGAGCGTCTCTTATGAGGTCTGCTCATGGCAGGAACAGCCAAGAAAATCTCAGTCTGGACTGCACGTGAGCGGCACACGAGTGGCAGCTGTGCAGACCTGTGTGGCAGCTGTGTGGACTCCAAGCCCAGCGTTTTTTTGGCGGTCGTGCATGACCAGCTTATACGGTTCCTGGTCTCCTGAGGGTGTCGTGAGAACGCAGGCTTTGAAAGCGCGGCTCTCGTGTGCAAATCTGGTGGGGAATGAGGGTAGGGCTCTCCAGCCGCGGCTGCAGCTATTGGTTCTCTTGATTTAATAATTCAGAGAAAAAAATCGAGGAGCTTTGAGTTTGGGAAGCTGGTGTTCATGAAGCTGATTGAAAAGAGATGCTTTAGCTGATATGTCGTTAGATCAAATTGACCTTTGACTGATTCTCAAAAGAAAACTGGGATCATAAAAGTGTAGAAATAGGGATATGCATATTAAATCAGTATAACCGCATATTGGGGCACTAAAACGAGGGAAAACAATGCTGAAGACTAAATAACACACCCCTCCCTGAGAGAAGGATGCGCACTACTTTTGAGCATCATTATAGGGCTATATTTCATCAGGGTACAAAGGCTTTGTAGAATCGGAGGGTCAAGGGCTGAAGATCTTGCTACTGTTCTTGCAAGGCTGAAGATCTTGCTACTGTGCTTGCAAGGCTGAAGATCTNACAGTCACACCATGCAACGAGGGGGGGGGGGCGCTCGGTGGGAGAAGTCCTCATCCCGCCTCGCTCAATGTTCGTGCAGGAAACTGGGACAATTTTAAACAATGGTGTATTTCTCATCAGCATCATTAGCTTGAAGAAAGGGATCTAAAAAAGTGATTTTCAACAAGTGAAATACGAAAATAAAACTCAAGAAGAATTTCCGAGGCTCAGATCTTACATAAAGACCAGGACGGAAGCGTTTGACGCTTGCGTGCGTTGGTTCACTGATAAATATTGCTCATTGAAGGAAGATAGAGCGTAAGACAAAGGACATTCTTTTAGTATTTCAATAACAATAACCTACTTTTAGATTTTACGATTTAGAGTATCTTGAAGACTAGGAGCCCAATATAAAAAATTCCTTAGAAGCTTTTTTACGTCTACACAATGCCCTCTTCTGTCTACACTATGCATGGGTAAAATCAAAGTTAAGTAAGGCTATTTCAAGGTGAAAATTTTACCGTTTTCATAAATAGGCCAATCATTTTGAAGCTGAAATGAGTGCATTCTATTTTATCGCGGTGAAGTTGTGTAATTTTTTCGTGAGCATCCTTTGCGGGATTTTTTCATGCGTGCCCTTTGCCGGATTTTGTCATGCTTGTCCTTTGAGGGATTTTGTCTCGTCCTTTGCGGGATTTTGTCGTTCGTGTCCTTTGTAGGATTTTTAAATGCACATGTTCTACCCACATGAACAGATATACAAAACCCTTCATTTAGATCATTTGCAAGCTCAATTCTGCACCGTCTTGAGCAATGCATTTTTAAATCCGTTTGACAGAGAGCTCACCCAGCCACAGCTAGCGTATTGAGACCAACACCAAAACCAAGTCTCTCCTTCTCCTGCGAGACATGGTAGCTCTTTGATGAAGTTTCAAAACGCGTAAATTATTTTCAGGAGCTCGAGACGAGGGGCCACAACTACCGCGTGTTTCGCTACTTTCGAGTGGTTGTGCGAGCCTTTCAACTGTTTCCCCTCAAGGGTTTCTCGTAGAATATCTGAAAGATTTTTCTAATGAACTTCATGAATTGCAAAATGCATTCTTACATTTTTTACCAGTGTGTTAGGTTGCAAGAATTTCTGATGACTTTTTCCTGTAATTTTAACGATTCCAATTTCCGCGAGTATCTAAGCATAGAGGTCACCTCTCATATTCTCGATGAAGAGTGGCAACTTAGAAAAAAAATTAATGAAATGAAAGAAGCTAACAAATACTTTGTTTATTTTCGTACGTCATCTTTGACGTTTTGAAGAGCATTTGATGCGGTCATCTCGCACTGCTTTCTCTTCTCTTAAACATGTTGAGGCCACTTACTGAGCAGCATGGCGCTTTTTGTGGCTCAAAGCATATCTTTCTGGACGCCATGACGCAACCCCGCCTCCTTCCACGCTCGAATGAAGCGAAGGCGCCCCACGACCTCGGGACCTGGCTGCCATGCCCTGTCGGGAACCTATACGGAAGTTCTCGAATTGCTCAGTTTTTCATTGGGTCGAACCACAGGTTTCAGGTTACCGAGTTCGCTCCATGGATAATATCGAGCTTCTCTAAATTCAAATAAAGTTTTCTCGCTAGCTCCTCCCAACTCTGAGGGTGCCTCGAGTTCCTGTGAACTCCGTGCATTTGTTCTAGTACCTACAGTTTTTGCTTACATTTCGCAATAATGAAGCATGACCTCACAGAAACATAATGCATGAATGGCAGATTGTTACGTGCTCAAGTTATGTCACTTCTGTTAGCTCATGAGTCGAACGCCCTTGCAAACTTTCAACTTTGTAAGGAATATTGTGTTATGAAAGCTTCAAAAATCCCTAGTGAAATAAGCCCCCACAGGTTGTTTCACTTCAAATCTGCTATAAAAATGTCAATTGAGCATTAATTTTGTGCTGCAGCATCAAACTGCACGGCTGCACACAGCCTCTGCACGGCGGCGGAACGAACGACTTGCAGGATACGCTGTTCCATCTACAACTAGTTCGTGCCTCCAGGAACAACTAGTTCGTGCCTGCAAAAACAACTAGTCCGTGCCTACAGGAACAACTAGTCCGTGCCTACAGGAACAACTAGTCCGTGCCTACAGGAACAACTAGTCCGTGCCTACAGGAACAACTAGTCCGTGCCTACAGGAACAACTAGTCCGTGCCTACAGGAACAACTAGTCCGTGCCTACAGGAACAACTAGTCCGTGCCTACAGGAACAACTAGTCCGTGCCTACAGGAACAACTAGTCCGTGCCTACAGGAACAACTAGTCCGTGCCTACAGGAACAACTAGTCCGTGCCTACAGGAACAACTAGTCCGTGCCTACAGGAACAACTAGTCCGTGCCTACAGGAACAACTAGTCCGTGCCTACAGGAACAACTAGTCCGTGCCTACAGGAACAACTAGTCCGTGCCTACAGGAACAACTAGTCCGTGCCTACAGGAACAACTAGTCCGTGCCTACAGGAACAACTAGTCCGTGCCTACAGGAACAACTAGTCCGTGCCTACAGGAACAACTAGTCCGTGCCTACAGGAACAACTAGTCCGTGCCTACAGGAACAACTAGTCCGCGGTTACAGGAACAACTTGTCCGCGGCTACAGGAACAACTAGTCCGCGGCTACAGCAACAACTAGTCCTCTGGAGTGATGAAACAGTAGATAGGATGCTTGAGTTTCTACGTAGTTGAGAAGTACAGTCTCTCGTTTACTGACTATGAAGTAAATCGAAATAATGTTTTTTATGCTAATTCATGATTCCAAGATATATTACTAGGGAATATTCCTGAATTTACAAATGTACTTGTGCAGAGTCATTCAGATTCAACTTCTAGTGAAAAATAAAGGAAAAATTCTGAATTCTAATATGTTAACTGCTTTTTTAGATCGTAAAAATTTGCAGTCACTTGCGTATTTCGAATTTGATGTGAAATTTAACAGCCAGATCAAAATTAGATACCGCAGACCAAACGCACTATCGAGAATATGAGTATTTATCCAGAATTGATCGAGTCTCAGAACCTCAAACTACTGCCAATAATTATTCCCTTAAGTTAATTGGTTTAATATGGATTGCTGATAAGATATCTTTCCGAGTCAAGTCTTATCACTGCATTGGGTCAACTCAATGAAAGCTGTGTCTGGAGCAGTTCGGTGTCGAGTGAACTCACAAATGCCGTAAACTTAGTCATTTAACTATTTGTTTGTCTTCTCCCAAAGATGTGAGTAGCGAGCTACAGATTTCTTTTAATCGACCAATTAACCGAAAGTTCAAAGAACTATAGATTAAAGCCACGCATGAAAAGCACATCGTATTGAGAAAAATACCCTTGGATATTTTTTGTTTCAAAACAATACGCAGATGTGACTGATGCAAAGGTTCTTATGTTAAAAAAGGCCAGAAAAACTCAGTTATTTCGTAAAAAACTGTCTTGCGTACAAATTTATTTCGTTCATTTTTAATCGCACGTTAAAGCAACGACATCAGCGAAGAGCTAATCACTGCATGAATTCGACGAAGTGTAATATTCAACAGTAACAGAAGTTAACACTTATCTAAGAGGTATAAAAAGCGCTAAAGAAAAATTCGAAATCCTAAGCGTCGTCAACGACTCAGTAATATCCAGGCCCGTTCAAAACAACTTTTTTCGATGATACAGCAAATCCATGACTAGATTTGAATCCACCGCCTCCAAACCCTCCACCGTCCTTAAGGCCACCACCAAAACCTACACTGCCCTTGAACCCACCCCCTAATCCACCACCTCCGAAACCACCTTTAAATCCACCACCTCCGAAGCCACCTTTAAGTCCACCACCTCCCAAGCCACCTTTGAGTCCCCCCCCTATTCCCTCATCTCCGAAGCCACCTTTGAGTCCACCCCCTAATCCACCTCCAAATCCTCCGTCACCTAAGCCTCCTTTGAATCCAGTTCCAATTCCAGCTCCTCCTTTCACCCCGCCGCCAAATCCGTAGCCAGTGATGATAGTTTCTTCTTTGCCGATTCCTTTGTTGTCAATATCGAGGCCAATATCCTTTACGTCATCAACGATACCTTCACCTCCGAAGCCACCTCCAATACCTCCGTCGAAACCCTTCCCTCCAAAATCATCTCCAATATCCCCACCAAATCCTTTGCCTCCAATGCCTACTCCAATATCCCCTCCAACCCCTTTGCCTCCAATATCCCCACCAAATCCTTCGTCTCCAATATCCCCACCGAAGCCTCCTCCAATGCTTACTCCGATATCTCCACCAAATCCTTTGCCTCCAATGTCTCCACCAAAGCCTTTGCCTCCAAAGCCACCTCCAATACCCCCACCGAAGCCTTTGCCTCCAATGTCTCCACCAAAGCCTTTGCCTCCAAAACCACCTCCAATACTACCACCAAAACCTCCAATGCTACCGCCAAAACCCTTGCCCCCAAAACCTCCGATGTCGCCTCCAATGCCTTTACTCCCCAGAGACACTTCTTCTTCGACAAATATTTCCTTTCCACCGAGTCCGAAACCTCCACCAAATCCTTTTCCTCCACCTCCGATTCCAATACCCGAGCTGCCTCCAAATCCACTGCCCTTTCCACCGAATGCTAGTCCTGCTCCGCCACCGAAACCGTCATCTATCACACCTCCTTTTCCAGAAAAGCCAATACCGCCTCCAATGCCTAAGCCTTTTCCACCCAAGCCGATTCCGCCCTCAAGGCCGATTCCGGAGGAAAAGCCAACTCCTTCATCAGCAAACTTGCCCCCTAAGCCTGTTGACTGACTAAGGGCTGTATTAAGATCAATTCCACCTGGAAGAATAGGATTATCACCGTCCTTATAATTGACAAAGAATACTTCAGGTTTCTGGGGAATATGAGGGACCTCAATGACACTCTGCTTGTGGCCGTGTGGCTTTTTGCTGAGAAGATATACGAGAGTCTTCTGCTTCGGAGGAGGAACAACAACAGGCTTGAGAGGATGGTCTTCATATGTAGGCGACCGAATGAAGACAAGATTAAAGTGAACTTTGGGCTTGTGCTCGAAGTGTGCTTTTTTGTGGTGAATTTTGTATCCAGGGGCCTTGTAAAGAAAGAGGTCTTGAGATACCAGTGGCTCAACACAACTGCCATGAAGGGTTCTTTCAAGGCCTTTGGGACAGGGCTCCAAGCCTTCGAGGTGACCTAATCCCTCAATTCCGCTCCCAATGAAGCCTTCAGCAACACTAAGTCCTTCGCTTAGTCCGCCGTGGATTCCACCAAATCCTCCAAAGCCGCCGCCTCCGACTCCAATATCGATGCCACCTCCATGACCGACGTCGTGGACGCTACCAAAACCTTTGCCGCCACCAATACCGATGCCTCCTCCACCAATACCAATACCTCCTCCCCCAATACCAAAACCACCTCCACCGAAACCATGACCCAATCCAAATTTACCTCCTCCGCTGAGTTTCGTGCCGATTAATTTACCGCCAGACAGTCCTCCGTGTCCCAGGCCGCCGCTGAACTTCCCGCCTCCAAGTCCAAGGCCCAAACCGCTGCCTAATTTTCCCCCACTTAGGGCTACTCCAACTCCTCCCCCGTGGCCCAAGCCAATGCCTCCACTAGCGAATTTTCCTCCTCCGAATCCTCCGAGGCCGAGGCTTCCCCCACCGATGCCGTGGCCGATTCCCCCACCGATACCATGGCCGATTCCTCCTCCGATGCCGTGGTCGATTCCCCCTCCGATGCCATGGCCGATGTCCCCTCCGATGCCGTGGCCGATGCCATGGCCGAAGCCTCCACTAATTCCGTGGCCGAAGCCGCTCGAGACTCCACCAAGGCTGGATTTGTGTTCCCAGGATCCTGCAGCCACGAGGCCGATCACAGCAAGTATTCTCAGCAGCTGCAAGACACAGAGAAAATATTAAGTTAATCTCAGGAGGCTAAGCTTAGATAGACACCCTTGCGAACGAGTGTTATCATAAATGCATTGAAGATAAAAGGTACGAAAATGACAGAAATTTCATATTGGATTCGAATATCAGTGTAGTTTGTGTTTCGAAATTGTTCTTCGTAATGGAAATAGCGTAAGAGTCTCAACTCCTCTCTTTTGGGCAGCCGTAGCGCCCGTTTCGAACCACACTGCAAAATCTAGTTGAATTTTTACTGAAATCAATCTCATCACCGTGTTAGGATTTTCTTTTATCAAAATGTGGTTTTATGTATACTAATAAGAAATGAATTGAAAGTGTCATCAGAAGTGAGTATATCTTTTGGAAAATATAGAAATAGGTCTACGCATGAATTCATTTTTAGTAAAATTCATAGACTTATGGATGTAAACGCACGCACATAGCATAAACTAGCACTCTCACGCAAAGACTCGACTAAAGTTGAAAAATTCGAGTTGGGTAAAAACGAATTTACTCGTCCGACTCGGGAAAAATTTTAAATGAAGACTGACATGTAGCTTCTCATAGGAGATAAGTAAAACTCTATGGTCATTACATGTTCAACGTATAGTTTTAAGAAACATATGAATGCACAAAAACGTACGATTTTTTTCTCCTAAGCGATATGTTTGATTCATGTAAAACCTTGTGCCAAACTTCTAGAATGATTATTATCATTTTTTGAGGAGATTGAATTTTCGAAATCAGCGATCAATTCTGCTGACCGAAAATGAGTTCATCGCGCCGGACGTACTGCTCTGCCCGCAGCAACGGGCGTACACCGCAGCAACGAGCGTACACCACAGCAACGGGCGTACACCGCAGCAACGGGCGTACACCACAGCAGTTTGCCATCATGGCCCCTGAACACTGACCCACTGAAGCTGACTAATGATACAAGTTGTGCTCATGCGAATTCTTTCGTTGATGTCAAATGGAAACGGGAATATTGAACTTGAACTCCAACTTTTCCATTTCACTCGTTTCAAAATTACGAAAGATAATTTTCACGAAGTAATGCAAACAAGTTGCGATGTCGGTAATTGCAAAAAATATGAACCTACCATTGATATATGCAATTCTGTGAGGTATCTGGAATGAATAAAGAGGAGCCCTGTGTGCCATGGGTCTTACTGCACGTACCGTACCTGTGACAATAATAGAATATTTTTATTCATAACTTCGGAGATGTAACTCAATGGACGATCTAATTTTCAGCCGAACACTCTGGTTCCGGCTTCTGTGAGCTATGGAGGATTTTTTTCTTTATTCGAAGAAATAAGTCTGCCATCTGAAATTATGACTTTTATTAGAGCACTTACGTATTTGCACACTTAACGAGCAGTTTCCCTCACGTCCATCGAAGTTCCAACAACGTTTAAAGTTCTGTATGAAACAGCGAATCTAATCAAATATATTACTTCTAGAGCATACCGTTTAGCATCTAACATTGGGAATTTTTACGTGCAAAATGGTTGTCCCCGTAATGATCTGTAATATTTCATCGAACTAGAAACGCTTCTGCGTGGCAGGACTTCACACCGACAGTTTTACGTAACGCTGCCGCACGTCTTGTACGTCGCTATCAAAACTGTCAAAGGAAACTATCTTGCACGTCGGTATCAAAACCGTCAAAGGCAACTATCTTGCACGTCGGTATCAAAACCGTCAAAGGAAACTATCTTGCACGTCGGTATCACTGTCAAAGGAAACTATCTTGCACGTCGTTATCAAAACCGTCAAAGGAAACTATCTTGCACGTCGCTATCAAAACCGTCAAAGGAAACTATCTTGCACGTCGCTAACAAAACCGTCAAAGGAAACCATCTTGCACGTCGCTATCAAAACCGTCAAAGGCAACTGTCTCGCACGTCGGTATCAAAACCGTCAACGGCAATTATCTTGCACGTCGGTATCAAAACCGTCAAAGGCAACTATCCTGCACGTCTTCATCAAAAGCACTTTTCAATTCAGGGACGAGCGCGGGCTCGCCGGACAGGTGGCGGCTAGTTTCCCCAACTTGGGTGGGGGCAGAGGCGCAGCTGCCCCGACCTGTCTTGGATATGAGCTTGACAGGGCCCGAGGCTCGAGCGTCTGAGATTAAAGCTCGGAGGCAACTTGGCGACAGAAGTTGTGCAATATTTCATGCAGTCAGCCCGGGTCGTAACACTTTTGACAGAGCCTATTTTAAATGTTGGGTTTCACTTCTTTGAAAAGTGTTCCTAGCCCCTTGAGCTCTAGAGTTCGTAAACGTCAGTGGAAAATACTGATATGTGCGTCCCGGTGCCACAACGGCTGTGGAGGACGAGTCACTTAGACTACATGGGAATTATGGCCGGACCCCGAAAAGAACTCAAGTTTCTCATCGTTTTAACCTTTTGAGTTTGACAGGACACGGCAGTCTCAGCTTTGTTTTTACCCTGTGTGATGCTCCACTAAACTTAGCACACTACTTCAATGCCCAGGACTCCGAGAGCACGAGCATTGGAGGCGACGTGCCACGTCACAAACCGTCGGTGCGTCCCACACTGCTGCGGACTTACCCACGGGATCATGTCGATGTGCTGTACGAGGGTCGAATGCTTTCTTCGACGGGCGTGACGGCGCTTTTATAGCAAACCTAGCTCGACTCGACGTTTTTGCTGAGCGGTCGCCGCGCAAAGGTCGGGTGCAGGTTCCAGGGTACATCCAATTTTCAGCGCAACCCCACAAAATATGACCCAGCTGCACCATGACGCTGCACTTTTACGGAATACGTTCAAATTCTGTAATTTCCTACAGAAGCGTAGAGCTCGTCGTGGTGTTCGTTGCGACCGAGCTGTGAAGGTCATGAGGAAACATGAAGGGTGGTTCCGTCCGTCCACTAAAAACTTCTAATCACGAAATTCCGGTGACGTAAGTCTTGCTTATTCAGACGGCGTGAGACACTTTGCGTGATAGATATGGGAATAAATATCAAAGTATGAAATTATGTTTGGTGTATGTCGGTAATATAATTGGTTCAGAATGATCGAGTATCGCTTTCATTCTCTTGCCGGTAAAATATGTTACTGTGCGACATCATGCTTCACACATAATATGTTACTGTGCAACCTCATGCTTTACACATAAGTTACTATGCGACCTCATGCTTCACACATAATATGTTACTGTGCGACCTCATGCTTCACACATAATACGTTACTGTGCGACCTCATGCTTCACACATAATATGTTACTGTGCGACCTCATACTTCATACATAATATGTTACTGTGCGACCTCAAGCTTCATACATAATATACGAAGTCATATAGGGCCTGCCATAGACAAAGACACATAGGGCCTGCCATAGACATTGACATATATGACCAGCCATAGACATTAACGTATAGGGCCTGCCATAGACATATAGGGTCTGCCTCAGACATTGGCATCTTGGGCCTGCCATGGATATAGATACAAAAGGCTTGCAATAAAACATAGACATATGTATAGGGCTTACCATGGACATGTAGAGCCTGTCAAAGACATAGAGTTATAGGGACTAGCATAGATATACATATACATATAGAACCTACCATATAGATAGACTCATTGGGCCTAGCATAAACGTAGACAAATTGAGCGTGCCATAGACATAGACGTTTAGGGCTTGCCATAGATATAGACATATAGGGTCTGGAATAGACATTGATATACAGGACCAGACATAAGACATATAGGACCTGCTACAGACATATAAGGCCTTCCAAAGACATGTAGGGCCTGCAATAGCCATTGATATACAGGGTCAGACATAGACACATGGGACCTGCCTGAACCTCATTACACGGGGAGGAGCAGAGGGGAAGGGGCCGCGGGGCAGAATTTGGCATGCAGTGGGCTGGGAATGGGGTGGCGGGCAT
>VOMN01002909.1:0-10093 GCA_014899125.1 Orchestia grillus
TATCGGAATAAACGATTTTTCTTTCTTTCTTTCTTTCTTTTGAGTGTATATTCAATTCCGTTTAACTATTGTACCAGAAAAGTATAACGGGGCAATTCTTGCTGTTTCGTAAGTCTGTATTCAATGGTTTTTGATTTACAGGTTGAGCATACCTAAAAAAATTCCGTTTATTTTCATATTAGTGCAAAGATTTAATTTTGCGAGTACTTAAGTCCATAGCCTGGATACCGACGGTTTAAAACCACGCCGAGCTCGCATACATTTATACACAAAGTTAAGAAGAAAATTCCGAATTTGACTTCATTGCTTCAGGAAAGTCAATATTGACTTCCGTACAATTTGATCACGCGCGTTGAATGGTGTTAGCTCGAGACGCTGTGGATGCAATGTGAGCATGTTCTTACTAGACTAAAAACAGTTTTTCTGTTTGTGATAGTTAATTAGGTAGTGTCTCAATTTATTAATAAAAAATATAAGTATACAAGAAATTTATGAGCTCTGAGACAATTTTCGATATGTGATACCCAAGACAAAGGCGTCACATGCTAGAGTCGCAAAAGAAAAATTCTCTTTAAATTGGAGATTTGAATTATGACGCCTTGTTGTATTTATTAACCCCTCATTAGACAGTGGAGTGAGGGTAGGAGCACTTTAGCTCACGAGGTATTCTAATTTTAGGTAAAACTTTTTGATTTAGGGTGATTATCTCGGTGCGTGAATAACTTAGGGTAATATTTTCAACTCGAATAAATTCTTTCTTGAACTCTGCTGAGAAGCACTGCAGCTGTGGTCTGCAGAGAAAGTCAGTTGTTATTGTCGTGTGAGGACTATTTTGTGCAAAGCTCTTGCGAAAAACTTTTGGTTATCTATTCTAATTAAAGTACTTTTTAAATTATCTTATCCGCAGCTGGCTTTCTCACCATCTGGGGTGGGGTGCCTAGCGGCACATAATTTAGGCTAGGCATATCGCTTGATCTTGCCTGTTGATTATCTTGGTGAATTGGTGTGTTCCTGTTTTATTGTGTCAGTTAAAATTTTTTCATAGATTTATTAACTTGCCTGTGTGTGCCCCCTCATAGGGGGCTACATAAGATAGGATGGCATACTTGCTGCTGAAGAATCATTTTGCCGACTTTAAAGAGTTAGACGAGTATAATGGAAATTACCAGCTTGAAACCCAGACGGCCGATTTGGACACAAGTATCTACCAGGCAGATCATGCCGTCAGGAGTGATCTGGTCAGTTATGCAGATACCATTGACTCTGTGGTTCAACAAACTTGGTTCAAAGGCAACCAACGCTCTAGTAAGAAAAAAACAGAAAACTATGACCTACCTGATGCAGAAACTGAATGTGAAACATCAAAGAAGACTTGCACTTCTTCATTTTCTTGTGCCAAAGTGGCTACCAGCCTGGCTATCCAAGCAATAAAACTCAGTCATTTTAAGATCAGATATGCACTCTACTTTTCTCTCAGCTGCCTATTCTACTAAATTTATTGGAGCCTCAAAGAAGAAAATGACCCTCAATACTTTTGGAGCAGCTTGGCAGTTAAAAGATGCACTCAATTACCAGTTTGCCAAAGGAATTAGAGTAAATAAACACAAATATATTAACAGTAGAGTTCAGGATGCTTCATCATCAGAATTTGCAAGAGTACTTCAACCTTGTAATACAGGAAAATTTGCTGTAAAATGTTTCAGGCCTCAGTCAGAGGCCTTCAGAAATTTCTTGTGCAGTTATTGGCCCAATTCACTGGGAAGCTAACCTCAAGGATTTACTTCCTCTTATCAAATCTGATAATTTAAATTATACTGTTTTAAACATTGTGAGATTGCCAAATTTGTGAATGAAAAAAAGGAAATGTGTCAAAGTGTTAAGATAGCTTTTACTGGAAAAGAGATTCCCAAATCTTGCAAAATAGGTTTCATGTATGTCCCAGTCAGACCTTACTCTCCCCCTCTGCTAAGATGTTATAACAGTCAGTATCATGTTGACCTAGCTAGTTTTTGCATATCTATGGTGCGCTGCCTTATTTGTAGTGGCAACCATACTAAAGACAACTGTAGTGCTCCTCTTCCATTTTGTGCAAATTGGAAAGAATTGGAAAGCTATGTGGCAAGCTCTAAAAACTGCCTTTCAATTAAAAACTCTTTAGAGATCAGATCTTTGATAAAAGCTGGTATTCTTTTTTCAGAGATGCATAAAAAAGTTATTTATAATTTTATTCTAACAGTAAGACATCTCATGATATCCCTCTAAAAATAGGGAAAATAGCCCTGAAAGTAATCATGAGTCCTTGAGACTGGCCAGTGATGTTACAGATTACCAGGTTGTCGATAATCAAACTGTGGCCAGCACTAGTATTAGTTATAAAATCTATGCCTCTTCCTTGAACTCTCAACTGAATAGAATTGTCCATGCTGAGGTTCACCAGTCACTGGGTCTTATTGCTTGCCACGGAGGGTTCCCAATAATAATTGTAACTGTCGTAGTTGAAATGGGTTGGGAACTTGTGATATTAGAGGTGTGAATAGTTACACTTCCAGGAATAGTAATTCAAGAAAAGTTGTGAATAGTTACAAGTTACATCGTTTATAACCCAGAGATTTTTAGTACCCATTTATTCAGAATATGGTGCATAAAGATTTATTGAAGGCTAACTTTATATTTTTTATGTGCAGGTAGTTATTATGTGGCAATGTATATATTTATATATGTGTCTAGCATTACATTAGTGGTTGATTATACTCCATCCAATTCATCTAAGCACTTTCAATTTAAACATTCACTGAATTCAAATATTATCAATTTCAAAATATATGCACAGAATAAAGTTTTTATTTGACCATCCTGTAGAATGTTAAATTTGCACTACTTGTGTTGAAGTTGAACAATATATTGAACTTAGTTATTGCTAGTTGTGATGAGTTCAAGCCAGATGAGGAGAGTTGGTGCTAGTGATGTTCTTTTTTGTATTTCACCTCATTTTTCATTTTTATATTATGGTTCAATATTGTTTTATTTTTTCAGATTGTGTAATTTAATATTATGATCTTTCTGAAACAATTTGTTCACAATTTCAATTTTATTGTAGGAGACAAAGATTCTTGAAGGGAGTAATTTTTTTGCAGATTTGTTAGCTGTTGTAAAAATGGCAAAACAACTGGATCCAAATGTTTGCAAGTAAGTTCCATCTGCTGAATATAACTTTTGTGTTGCTCTTACATTAAAATCTAATCTAATTTCACTTAGGTAAATGTTCATATTTTTTAAGCTTTATTGACTGTAAATCAATACACCAATCAGAATGCCATGATGAGTTGCCAATTGTAGGGGCACAATAAATTTAATAATATTTGGCAACTGTGCAAATTATCTGTAAAATTATAAGTAATATTTACTGAATTTATTATTGATTATTAAGAAAAATGTTGTTTATTTACTTAGTTTTGTCTTGCTGCACATGCTAGGGATAAAATATGCTTTCATTGGAATTACATGATCTTATACATCTGGGGAATTTTTTTTTTTGCATTTGATGAGTAAAATGTTTTGAAGAAAAGCCTTTATGGGAAAGTTATTCTTTTGTAGAAAAAGTTAGATATTGGGTTGTCTTGCATGAAATGTTGTATTTAGAGTAGTTTTCTTTTCCAACTATTCAACTTGAAAGAGATCCTCTATTGAGTAGAATCATTAAAAGTGACAAGAAATGGATAATCTTTGATAACAGCAAAAGAACTGGGCAGTGGTTAGATGCAGAAGAATCCCCTAAACACTGTCTGAAACCACCATTGTACTCAGAAAATTTAATGGTCACTGTTTGGTAGTCTGTAAAGAGAATCATTCCTGTTTCATTTTTGCAGCAAGGTAATACTGTAACAGCAGCATTTCTTATTGTCAAGACATTGATTGCATGCATGAAAAATTGAAGAAGCATCCAAGGCTACTGAATAAAGATAGACTATTTTGCTTCAAAATAATGCATGATCCCCCCCACCTTTAGAGTTATGGTCAACAAGCTGCAAAATCTGAATTATGAAGTTCTGCCACATCCTTCATATTCTCCTAGTATCTTTCTCACTGATTATCATTTGTTCAAGAATTTCAAGCTTTCTATATGTGATAAAACATTCTCAATGATTAAAGTATAGTTGGAGTATTTGAACTGTTTAGTGACAAGTTCTTTGAAGATGGAATATATGCCTTAGAAAATTGTTGGGCAAAGGTCATAGAGAAGAAAAAACATATTTTGATGGAAATTAACACTTTATGATAATTATTTTCAAAAGGGCTATTTCATGTAAGACAACCTAATGCATGTATTTAGAAACTGATAAAATGTAAAATTTAGGCATGTAAATTACTTTTTTGTATCCATAGTGTGAATGTAGCTGCTGGTGCCACAGTCTGCTTGGAAGGTGACTTTGTTGGAGAGATCACCATTGGAGCCAGAACAGTCGTTCATCCCAAGGTGACCTTACTTTTTATAAATATTTTGTTCAATTGTTTAGGTCTACCTAATTTTGGCATTTAATATTGTTAGGGTAATTAAGAAAACCATTGTGAGTATGATGTACTTGAATTAGAACATATAGGATAGGCAAAAGTTGTAGGTTTGTTAGGTGTGTTGACACTTTATTATGAGGACTGGCATACCCAGGAGGGGCTGTTTGGTTGCCTCAGCTTTACCGAGCCTTTTAGGACATGCATCTTTCATCATCACTTAGCTTCTCTCTCTTTCTTCTTAATTTGCTGTTTCTATGGTCAGGGAATCCTGTGTGGGAACACACCTGTGCTTGGATTCCACATTTTCTAAGTGCATGCTAAAAGGTCCCTTTCTTTTGCTACAGTTGGTTGCATTAGCTGAAGAAAGCTGCATATCCTCTTGTGATGGATAAGTGTTTTGTTAGTACTGTGCTTACTCATTGAGACTTGTATCTTTCACCATCATCATTACTTTGCTTCTTTCCATTTTCATGCCTTCTTTGCTATTTCACCTCATCACTTATATTTTACTATTTGTTTCAAAATATTACTTGATGTTTAAGTTTAAAAATATTGGTTAGGTAAAGTATGTTTTGTTTATATGTAAAGAAAACTTTAGTACAAAGGCTTTTAAAGTTAGAATATGATTGGTGTTTGCCCTCGAAAATTGCATGTTGATAATGAGTGTTGCTGCTTCAGGCCCGCATCATTGCTGCAGCTGGGCCAATCATCATTGGGGAAGGCAACTTAATAGAAGAGCAAGCTCAAATAGTCAATAGGTGAGGAAACTCTTTTGTGTCAAAGAATTTATCATTGACATACTAATACTGAATTTCAGGTCAACTTATTGATTTACAGCAGTGCTTAATGAGTGCAAGTACCTCAATTAATTGAATATTGTATCCTAAAAACAAGTTGAATAATGAATTGCTCATTTATTTGTTAGCTAATTGATCGATTGGAGTTAAGCATTGCTCCCCTCTGACCAGGCACCCAGAAGGCAGTGAAGACTCGGAACAACACACCCTCAACATCGGGCACAACAATGTGTTCGAGGTAGACTGCCTTGTGGAGGCGGACAGTGTGGGCGACAACAATGTGTTTGAAGCCAAGTGCCGCGTCGGGCGGGGTGTTGCTCTTGGCAGAGGTTGTGTTGTAGGGTCCTTGTGCTCGGTCACGTGTCCTCAGGTGAGCTCGTCTTCTTATGAGTTGCAATGAAAATGGAGATCTCGTTGTTGAAGGCCAAGGAAGGGATGAAAGAAAAAATTCATTTAGACAGAATCACAAGTTACTTAGAATATGCACTTCTATCCCAATGCTATGGTGCAGGTGTGGATATGAACTTGAGGAGATGAACATATTCTGAGTTTGAATATCATATTTTGGCACTATTGTGTGCGCCTCTTTTAGGGTGAAAATGTCAAAACTTATGGAGGCAAATGTCACAGCCAGTCACTGTCACTCAGTTATTTGAAGTTCTCTCCTATTTTTGTGCATAATTGGAATACTGGCTTGAATTTTTTTAGCAGTGGAGTCTTACTACCATTCTGTCTTAGTTTAGCCTCATTTGTGTATTTTGTATCCATTGATGAAATATTTCTGATCAAAGTTAGACTATTTCTTCAAACTCTACAGACGGTATGAATTAATTAATTCTCAAGTTTTTTGTTTTGCACTGATATATACTTAAAAAAATTTAAGGAATGACTGATTGTAAAACTCTTCTGTCTGGATTATTGGGTTAAAAGGTAGAGAATTTTCAAATAAAATTAACTCAGCAGAGCTATTTTTGCTACTAAAATTGTCCATACACATGTCAATGTACAGAGACGTTTTGTGCTAGCATTTCTTGCTACGGATTGAAGTGGTTGGAACCATCTTATGATGCTGAATTATCTGCCAGTTGTTACTTTTGTGTCAGTGGGTCGGAATATTCGAGGAATTTGTCCTTGTCCACTCGAGTTTGTCACAAGAACAGGCTTCCAGAAATGTAACCCTGTCTTCTATGCATTTGAACACCTCCACCTCTTCAAAATCAAGTCGCATATTTGTTGCAAATGTGTTCAAGAGACAAAAAAGAAAAGTATGCACTGATTTATTTAAATACAAAAACGAAGCTATGATACCTGACTGCAAACTCAATGTCCAGGTTCCAATTACTCTCGAGACTGGCCGATGAGACGAAATGAACAGAGCTTGTGTGTGCAGAATTTTGATATTTTGGAATTCACAGTTGCGTACATCAGAGTTAAGTGATGGCTATTGTGTTGGTGTAACGTGCAGGTGCTGGCCGACAACAGCGTCGTGTACGGCTCTGACCATCTGCGCAGGCAGCAGCAGGAGCGGCCGCCTGTGAGTCCTTGCAGCTACGTTGTGCGAGTGTCGGACAGCTCTTTAGCTCTGAACCTCGAGCAGCGTTTTGTGTGCACGCTTTGACGTGTAACAACATCCAGCAATGTTGTGTACTAATTTGTGGTTCAATCTCTTTTCGCGTAGTCAAGAGCCAGACGGGATGTTCAAGTAATGCTTTAGGCCTCACAACAGATTTTAGGCCTGTAAATTTTTGCACAGTTGTTGGGTGGGCTTTCAGCCGTGTGTGTAACGCAGCTTCTTTGTAGCCACCCTATTTAGTGAAGTACATGCTCTACTTCAGCAAGTCTTCATTGTTTTGGTCTTAGTCTTTTTTATTTTTGACTGGAAATTTTCTTTTTTCTAATGATTGGGTGGAAATATGAAACATTTTTATTGTCAATATTTACTTTAAATCGGCCTAGGCACACCCAAAGCGATCTCAAGAAGGGACTATAAAGTATGGACTTAAAAAAATGTGGAATCTATGTACAAATGTTTCCACTCAAGATTCTTTGCGCATAGAAACTTCAAGTTAAGAGAAAATAGGACAAAAGGGTAAGCAATAATCAACAAAAGAATCATAAATATGGAAAGAAAAAGTGAGGACGAGAGATAGAAGTCTCGAAGGTCTAGCTATAGCTGAGGTAACCCAACAGTGCCCCCTAGGGACATCAGTCCCCATTGCATAGGATAGACGAACCTATCACTATTGCCTATGACCTAACCTATGCCTCCTGGAGGGAAACTTGAAACATCTAATCTCATTACAAGTTACGATGACTTCTCTTCTGTATGATTTTTGCTTCAATGAGGTTAACCCTTGATCGCCTCAGTTAATGTACATGTAAAAGAAAAGACTGTATATGGATTTATTTCTTCATTTTTAGGTGTTTTCATAAAATATAACTAATTTTTCGAAAGAGGACACAAGCGTTCCATAATTATCACGGTATAACAAATATGAAACGGGCCTTGTGTTTTCTTGGGACTATAGGGTTAGTAATTAAGAATTTTGTACAAATTCCATTAATTACTGCAATTTTTCATACTAGATTTTTCAAGAATTTGAAGAAGCTAAATACTTGCCATGTTATTCTTTCCTTTACTATTGAAAGTATTAGTTCTTCAAAATGAAAATGTATGTCATTAAATATGCGACGATGTAATTAGATAGTTATTACATTTGTCCAATGTCTCCAAAACGTCAGAGTTTTGTGTGTTATTTAAAGTCACCATTTGATATTCGCTCGTGACGCTGCAGGCGCAGGCGCTGCAGCTGGAGTTCCTGCACAAGGTGCTGCCCAACTACCACTACCTCGTCAAGTCGAAGAAGAAAGGCTCTCCCGCTGCAGATGTCGTCAGTTCATGATCTCCAGTTCCTCATATCGCGTGCTACTTGTGATTTTGTCTGTCGTTTATTGTAGATGTACTTCAACATTTCCACTGCCTTGATTGTGCTACAAATCATACATGTACTAGAAATTGTGTTTCTGTTAAAGAGAACATTAAACTGCACACAGTTGCTACCACTTAACGTTTTCACTTGATCACAGCGTTTTCACCTAAACACTTGAAAATGTTCTGCAGTGACAGGATGCAAAAGTTATATTTGAATGCAAGTATAATATCGAGAAGATGTAATCGGTCTTTGCTCGTAGTTGCTACTCAGCGCAGAAACTGGTGCATGATGAGTAACGCCTCAGTGTACGTTTCAAAATTCTCGCTATGCTACACAGATGCTCGGAACAAATGCGTGGAAAATAATGGACGAAGAATCTAATTTGTTGCTTCTATTTGATACGTACCTTATAAAGAACTGTGCAATTATACATATAAATAATAATAAATCTCACTAAAAATTCAATCGCGTATTTATTAATTACGTACGCTTCTTTTCTCCGTGTAAATGCATGATCAGTTTGAACTAAGAATCAGTTACCTTCCACTCTTCCTTCCAGTTTACCATCCTCAGCCTACACACGCTCACGCTTTTGCGTTAGTCTGGGGTGAAGAAAAATCCAAGAAACTGGTCATATTTCCATTATAGGAAAGTCGTCTAATCAGCGTTATGCACTCAATGAAGATGGCGGGTTTACCAAGATCAGCGACCGAACTGGACCTCCATTATACTGAGTGGCTTTGTCGCATTCGTCAACATATCCATTCCCGATGTCTTACTATGAACATTGTAATAATTAAATGTGAACAAATGAAAAGTAACTGAAGCATTCCTCTCCTTAGATGCACCTCCTTGTAGGACACATAAAGGACCGAATACGTCAATGATATTTACTGCGTAACGATCTATTATTCACTCTAATCGTTGATTGGAATTTATCTGATGATCACCAAGTCCATTGAAGTAAATATTAATCAGCTTAACCGGTTTCGAAGGAAACAACGTTGTCCATAATCTTTGCCCATACTAAAATTGAAACAAACACAAGATGTACCTTTTACACGAATCCTACACAAGTACTCATACTTACAAAATACATACGAGTTGAAGACAAGGGCGCGGTGGAGTCGCACGACGCTACACAAATTCTTCAGGACGGAGAAAGTGCAGCGTACGAGTGGACGGACCGCCGCCCCTGGCCCTGGCAGAGCATCTGCTCTGGAGACTGGCACTCAGAAGACCAACCCGTCAGCTGTCCATCGCAGCTTCGGCTGCGGATACTGCAGTTTTTGCAAATTATTCCAGCTTCCCCGTACTCCAAGACGTGAGAACTACATAATTTTTATCAGCCAATGACTGCAGACGCAGGCGGTGACGGGCCACTTAGAGAGCATTGACGAAGCTGCCCGCATGAAGATATTGACTTTGCTTCTGAAGACAACAACTCCAATTGGTCTTAATGGCCAAGAGAATCATTAAAAGACGACATATTTCTTCCTTTCCCTGCGCGAGTCCTGCTCCGAGGAGACTCGCGCCTGGGCTCTGTTGGTCATCTCGAGCTCTTCTTTCTTCTCCTCGATCCTCTTGCGGATGCTCTCTGCAGCCTCCTTGTCCCGCGGCGCCTGACGAGTCATGGACGCCTTGAGGCGGGCGATCTCTCGCTCCAGCTGCGAGCTCCTCTGACTCAGCTGGTACCTGGACATAGCACAGCTGGTGTTGACGGCACATTCCAATAATTTCATAGTCGGCGAAAACTTGCCTAACCTAAATAACGTATGTTAATTAACAAATTCTCACCTAATCTACGCATGAATTATACACTGGGGAACACTCATTTTGTTGCATTAAGAGAAA
>VOMN01002914.1:0-36972 GCA_014899125.1 Orchestia grillus
TCAAAAAGTTTGTGACCGATGAACAACTATTCCTTGCGATATCTCAATGTAAAAGATCCCGAAGTTCCCATGTACATAATTAGTGAAAGATTTTTGTCGAAGTTGTTGCCGGCAATTTAATAGCGAAAACAGGCTTTTTTTCAATTTTCAAGGGTAACTTGCTATGAGAGAGTTTGAAACATGACATGCGTGGTGCCTATTATGATTTACTCTTAATAACGTTGAAGGTGAACGTGTGTGTAGCTTGCACGATATTTGATCGTATGGTTTCCTCCGCTTTCCTATGTATAGCGATTTCGTTTCTATTGGCTATACCCCATTGGCGCCTATGCGTGTCTTGTCACTTGTTAATACGAAATTTCGGATAAACAAGGTAAAGGATTATTTGTTTGGTGATGAAGTAATTTGACGATTAGATTGGATGAAATGTTCTGATTTTGTCGAAAATTTGCTCATTACTACAGCCATGAGTTGTACTGAGTATGAAAATGGTGGAAATCCTTTTTATATTTGTTTGAGCAAAAGTGTCGACTAAAAGAGTGTGATAGTAGAAGAGCTTGAGAATTGTAGCCAAGTCTTTGTAAATAATGTTCTATTCCGAGGCAAGTGAGTAGACTGCATGGCTTTGAAATCTTGTTTTATTATTTTTCATTTTCCGTTCGGAGAAGAAGCTTCTGTTATTTTCGAGTAATGTCACACATGAAAGGAAATTTTTATGTAGCTCTTATCATGAAAGGGGAGCTTACACAACGAATTCTTTATTCGAGGTTCCTTTTTCAGTACACGCACCGAATATATTGAGCATTTGCTGTGTGGCTGAAGTGATTCTCCTGCTTTTATTAGAGCTCTTTGTTCGCTGCGTAGTTTCTACCTATGATTCACATATACGATGGCTTAAAAAAGTTGAAATTGCATCATGCCGTACTAATGAACTATTATTAAAAAATATGTTATTTTACTTTATGTATTAATGACATTCAGGAGAAAAACTCCCGCCGCTAGATGGCATTAATTGGTTTAAATAAAACTGCGACACTGACACACTGTTCTTTTTTTCGCTACATACTCGTATTTTTTTATGAAGACGTGACTGAATTTAGAAGTTGGGTAGCTGGAATATTCTTAATAACTCTAAGTTCGTTAACTTTTGGTCTCAAAACACGAGTAATTTCGAATTAAAAGTTGACTTCTGAGAAATCGATCTTCCGTCCTTGACCTTATTTTTCGTTCGTAATTAATTATATATGAGAAATTGAAACAGAATAATTTTCTTGCGGAGTTAGGAAAGATCAAGAATGAAAATTCTGGTGTTTAACCTCGAAGTCCTTAGAATTACTGAAGGAATTAAATGAAAAATTTAATTCTTTTAATATCTTTTACATTAGAATAATAATATTAAGAGTTGTGTTTTCTAAAAGTTAGCTAATTATGGTGCAATTTAAACTTTCTAGGAAGACATATCAAATTTTTAATTTTGTCTTCTCCTATTTCAACGTTTCACAAAAGTTTACGATAATGGTTTATGTTTATTCTTTTTCGTCCTCTAGTTACGGGGAAACTTCATTGCTTCGAGAAAAAAAGTGATACGCTCGTTCTCAGTTTGAAAATGGAACTTGATCTGTCGAAGATCAACATCTAATGACTTGCCATCAACGGAAAGTTACACAATAAGTCCACCGGAAAGTTAGAGCCTTGAGTCATGCTGACTTTGTCTATTTAACGAAGGGGAACATGGAGCTAGTTCGAAGTTTGATGATTCCATAGTCTATATCTAGTGGTTTCAAATCAAGGAAGGTCGGAAAGATAAGTGTTTAAAGACAAGGTTGGTCAATCGAGTAAAAATGATCGTTTAAATAAACTGTTAGTTCCTGTGTGAATTTTTTTTGATATCGTACCCTGCATCTAAGTAAATAAAGCAAATTCCAAATTGGGAGCATATTCTCATTTAAATAAACATATCTAAGGAGATTTTTTCAAGCAATATTTTACGACTCCGCTGTCGGCAGTTTGTGAAGAAGGCATTTGTTTCGTAACGGTGCTCTGCCTTGGTGCGTCACGGCGCGTCCCTTATGCCCATTGTGCTCAATTTTCGAGCTATCGCTTTTGTTGTCCGGACTATTTTGACTAGTTCCCACTCATCTGAAGCTTGTCCAACTTGCACTCATGGGGAACAAGTTTTTTAGCTCTCTGCATTTGCGACGTTTGCTCCCGCTTCAGTTTTCAACTCCGTACAACTTTTTCAAAGAGAATGAATGCCCTGTAAAGACTCGAGGCTTATGACGAAATACAATAGATACGCTTCAAGCATCACTTCTTTTTAGTGATTTTAAAATATCTAAAAATACAAATTAAAATATGAGCTAAATTGAAACGTGCAGTGACGTCCAAAATCCAGGAACGGAAAGGAAAACTATGGTATTCCTCTAGTTAGTGTAGCAAATTTTCTCAAATTTTGAAAGACGATTAATAATCTTCATTTTCGAACATTTCGCATGTTTCAGGTTGTATAAACATGAACAAGGGAAGTTTTGAATTATGTGTTATTTTTGAAGTGTCCAAAATTAAGGAAAAAATTACAAGTTGAATAAATTGAAATAATTAATCAAAATGTACAGTAATTAATAATTTAATATCTAGTATTTCGTTTCTAGAACTTTTTTCAATAACTGTTGCATATTCTCTTACACAGGATTTCACCAACGTTTAACAATCTGTAACTGTGAATTTTGCCTGTTCTTCCTGTAATTTAACCTACAAATCTTCAATATTTGATGGATTTCGGTCCATAACTGTCTGACCCAAATTTTCCTTAGGTTTTCTGTGGGGTTCGTATCTGGACTTAGACCAGGCCTGTCCATGACTTCTATTTTTTGTTCCTTAAAATAGTCCAATACAAACTTGGCCTTATGGCAGGGTGCATTATCCTGCATAAATATAGGCTTATAAATATCACAATATCGTTTCACTGGAACAGCATAGTTTTTTAAAAAGTTCTTATATATCCCAGCATTAACTCGTGTATTCAAGCGCACAAGAGGTGACGTACCTTGCCCAGAATCATTCCCAAGACCATAGTGCTGCCTCCACCGAATTTAATAGTTTTCGTGATTCACTTTTCATTCAAAGATTGTCCTCTTCGCCTTCTTACACATTGCCTGCCATCACTTCCGAGAACATTGAACATATATTTATCAATGAAGAAAACTTGGCACCAGTCATTTTCTGACCACAGCACTTTTTTTGGCGAATGTCCTTGCTGCTTTGTTTTTCTTATGAATTAAGGGTTTTTTCTAAAGACTCGTATCAAAATGCCAAGTTTCATTTAAGCGTCTCGAGACAGTTTGTCAGCCAACTTTAATTTCATCTTCAACTTGTGTAGATATCTCACCTGCAGTTAGCAAGCGATCGTTCCAAGCAAAGCGTTGCAACATTGTCCTCTTTAGCTGTAGTCTTCCGAGGTCGTCCAGGTTTCTTCTCACTATTGTGCTACCAGCGTTATTACATAATGTTAAAATTTTGCCGACATTTTTTTTCGAACAGTTTACCGCAACTACAATTTGTTTAATCATGTGATTATCCTTTCTTAGCTTCACGATTTCAAATTTATTGGAAGCGTCCTCCTTAACTGGTTCAGACACGGTTGGCGCGCTGCAACGATTGTGGACAATTAACCTTCACATTGCTTGATCAGAAAACCGGATCATTGAAGATTCCCATGCATTTCTCATAGTTTGTTCTTTAATTTTGGATACTTCAAGAACGATCAGTGTTTCAAAACTTCATTTGTCTATTTTCATGGAACCTGAAAATATGCGAAAAGTTCGAAAATGAAGATTGTTTCTCATCTTTGAAAATGTAAGAAAATTTGCTACACTAAGTAGAGAAATAGCGTTGTTTTCCTTTTATTTCCTTAATTTTTGACGCCACTTTATGTATTATGTTCCAATTTTATGTGATCACTACATCTTCCGAGTTTCGCTATTTCCTTTGAGATTTCTGGTGATGTTATCAAAATTATATGTGTATTTTAATTCTGTAGCTGTCATGGTGGCTTCCGACAAGTCCATTTCACAATCCTTTTCTTGTTCATTTATTCTACACATCGGGTTCACACTTTTCCAGCACTGAAGCTTTCTCCCACCTATCATGTCATTTAATTCTTTCTCCGTACAACGTAATTCTTTTTTCCCTTCTATGACAGTTGTCTCGTCCATCAGGATAAAGCTGCTATGTACCTCGAACACCCGTAACACTACGTCTCGAAGTTACCTCAACCATCCTTTTAGAAGGATTCCCTTATTCCACAAGCGCAGTCCGCTAATCCAGTCTTGTCAGGAGCTCAGCAGAGCACTTGTCGGCCGCATTCTGGGCCCCATTGAGCGTCTGCCTAACCCATGAGGGGAGCGCTTCCCACAGAGCATCAGCAGAAGAGTGTGCGGGCAGGTTCCATTGTTGCCGATGATTATTGACCATTACAGGACAATTGTATCCGTTGCAAGACGGTCCTAATGGGGGAATCTTCATTTCACCGCTGCATCGTTATTCTCGTCCCTCCCTGCATCCGCGCCCCCACCTCATTTGAAGACGAAGTGTTATCTAGCAAGTTTGATGTCGTCGAGTTAATTGGAAAGTCATCAAGTTATTTTTGATCATTTTGATCTTTCTGTTATTGCTTACTTGACGGAGTGAAATTCTCCATTTCAGGAACCATATCAGTATATTTTTATTGTGTCCATAGCAATGTGGGAAACTTGCGGTCTCGTAAAGCAAAAGTGTTGACTGATGAGTCGAAGTAGTTGTGTACAAATAAGATTTTTTTAAAACTCAGGTGGCTAACGGAAAAGAAACTGTTGCCTGGCACGCTTCCTAGGATTCAATAGAATGTTTGATTTTTGTTGAATTTTCGAGAATTTTTGGTATATTTTTAATCTAGTGTAAAAAATATAGAGTAAATAAATCAATGAAAGAAGGGTGTGTACTCCGCCTATCTTTTGATTTTATTCATATCTGTTCGTTAAGGGTTAAAAATTCATAAACCCTCATCTAGATGCCTCTGTGAGATTCATTACGGGTAGCATTAGACCGGTCCGATTGGCGTTCATTAATGGCTCGGGAGTCCCAACATCACAATGGGAGCCTGCAAGACGGTGGGGTGCGACGAAAGCCTGTCGGGAATCAGGCCTGACTGTGATCCTAATGACGTTCCAGGTCGAAGCATATTATAGAAAACCGATCGCGGCTTTACTTTCTTCGCGAAAATTCGGGCGAGAATATTTTGTCGCATTTATGTATTAAGTTATTACCTTGACAAAGTAAAAGATTGGCTGAGGGCTAGAAGATAACACTTTTATTTTGAAGCATATTAAGGTTGAACGACAGCCCTAATTATAACCTGCATGAGCCTAGCATATGAAGTAGAATGTGAAGTTTTATCATGTTATTTCGCTATTCATTAACGTTTGCATTCAACCAAAGGGAGGGGGAGTCATTCTCATTTACCTCAATTTACTCCTTATGCCATAAAATTTGGACAGCAGCTAGTTGTCGGCTTAGAAAACTTTTGACTCACTTTTGTCACTTAGCGATCTGATATTTTGCTGGTCAGTGCAGCTCTACCGTTAACAGGAGTAATTTTAAAGTTTCATTTGAAGCCTATGCGGATGATGTGTATGTACTCGAAATCCTTGCGTAGCATTTGTTTTTTAACTGTTTTCTTATTTTTCTCCTTTTAATATTCATTTTCTGTAAGATGTAAGCTGTATTTTAAACCGAAAGCGTCTCATATTAGCAACCGTACGTCACTCAGGTATCCTTTACCTAGTTTCAAAGCTTCTCGTATTCTTATTTAAATTGAACAATAACCAAAACTAATTGTATTCTATGTCGCTATTGCAGAACCTTTACATTGTGTTAGTTCCGTTCAGTAGTGGGGATTCTGGAGATCCATTTTTTTATCTATGCTAGCGACGCTCGCTGCTCCCAGCATTTTATCGCGAGGGTGTGCGTGATGTGCTGTAATTTTATTACTATAAATTATGAGGCACCTGATGCAGGGAGACGTCTTGGTTGACTGATCTCGGATGCAATTACTCGGCTCTTAGGACATGGAAGTTCTCGAGGCCTCGAAGGAGCTGCACTTCTTTTTCTCCAGTAATTTTTGCGATGCAATTAAAGACAGCAGCGGGTACACAGGCAGCTCTGCAGGGGGGTTGGCTCGTAAACATGGCGGTGCGCGGCGCCTCAAGTCACACCCGGCTCGATGCTCAGCATGAATCGATGTTCGTTTTGCAATATTCTCGCAGATGGCTGATGTTCTGCGAGAAATGATCATTTTAATTAAAAAGATGATTATTTTAAATAATGCTGTTGATTTACCTCAGCTGTAGGTAGGCCTTCATGGGGCTTCTATCTTTCGTGCTGTCTTTGCTCCGTTCCGTTTTCATGCCTTCATCTCTGATTATTCTTTATGTTTTCTTCCTCGTTCTTCTTAATTTGGGGCTTCTATAAGCAGGGGATTCTGTGTGGGAACACATCCTGTGCATAGATTCCCCGTTCTCCAAAGTCCAAACTAAATGGTTGCTTCTGTTTCGGTGCGAGATATTTTGATTTGCTGAAACCCTGCTATCCGTACTACTACTTCAACTACTACTTCAACTACTACTCTTACTGCTACTACTATTGCTATTACTACTATTTGAAATTAGGTCTTTTGTCGCTTATCATCTTGCATTATTGTTAATTCAGAGAAACTCGTTAAACTGCTCAAATGAATCCCAGAAAGTGAGCTATGATGAACTTTTCAATGTTTTCAATCAACTGAAATGGCAATAAAGGTGACGACCAATTTTTTTAATGCTATTTTATCAAAAAGTGCTTGAGTAGCTAATGTTTAAATCATATGTTTCGATGTGTCTTTATTAAGTCTAATATTCATTTTGGCTAATATATTATTTGGTGATATTTACCTTTTAATATTCATTGAGAATTTAAATCTCGAAAAACCGGTAGGGAAAATTGTTATCTTTAACAAAAATCGCCTTACATCAATAATCAAATTCGGGCTCAAAAATTGGACTTTCACCCGTGCCAAGCTGCAAAATCGCCAGCGTAAGCCAGGCCGTACTATGAGGATCAAACGACAATTTACACGCCTTTTGTGAAACTTCACTCTCATTTTAAAACATCTAGTACATAGATTGTAGCTGTGTCGAGCGGTTGAAATTAGCATAAAGTGCTCTACTACATAAATGGGAAAGTTATTTTCCTTCACGAGTAAAATCGTTTTTGATACCTTCGGCACTAGTAAACTTCACGCGTCTACTACTCACTGATTTTCCTTCTATGTATTTTAATTCAACAATGCTTGTGTGGGACAAAGGATGTTTGAATGTGAATTTTTCTGTTATTGACCAAATTTGATCATCTCTTCTTCTAACTGACCGACTGAGACGTCCTCTGAGTTAGGAAATCTAGTTACAGAATACATGTACGGCTATGCACCCGTAGCTGGCACTGGACATAGAGCGCCAATCACCGGTCTCGCTTCAAACGATCGAGATTGCACTCATTATGGCTGTGGCTCGACAATCTCGTCTAATCGGCTAAGCTAACATTGACGAACAAAAAGGCCTCGTCGTTTCAGTGCGTGATTTTCAAAGAATTAATTCTAGTCGAGTTCTTAAAGTTACGGACATCACACGATTGCGAATCCCAGCGAAAGGATTTCGGGGATCTTTCTTGTTGATGTTTGGGATTCGTTGTAGAGTCGAAATAAACTTCAGGAAGTGAATAAATTGTTTTGGGCTATTCGTTAATTTGTCCAAATAATTTCCGAAAAAATTCATTCATGAAAAAAGTTTAGCTACTTCGAACCAGACGCAGTCGACACTTCTGAATTTTGAACGAAGCTCAACCTTCCTCACGCCATGATCCCAATTTACGTTAGTTTTCATCTTTGCGTCGCGAGATGCACATACGCATGTACATACTGTCTTCTACTGGCCAAATTGAAGTCAGGGTCTTGCCTGCATGAAGCATTCAAGTGAAGATTTTGGGATACGACTCGCGTGTTCCTGATGGGAGGATGCTTTGTAGAACCTCCGCGTTATGTTTACCTCAGGGTCGCTCAACGCAGATGATTAATTTGCCAATGTAAGCTCCAGCTTTTAATCACTATTGACCTGCCGTTCTGTTGACCGAGCACAATGTAAGCAAATGCAAAATGAGCTGATGTCAAGTCAAGAAAATTTTACTTCACGTTCATCTCATGCACGACAGTTTCATTTCTCAATTTCCTCTTAATATGACCTGTACATTGGTGCCTGGAGAGTTCATGCATAAAGTGCGCTTAAAGTAGGTCTGACTCCATTTGTCATTCTGTAAATCTGGGCATTTTCTGCACTATTCTACTTTGTTCGGAATTAGTTTGTTAATCAAACTAATGGCGTCATTCATAATTTAGTTACGAATGCGGCCTGAATGAGAGTATAGTATTCAATACTAGACAAAATTGGCACAGTACACTAATGTCGCTCAAGCTGGAAATATCTCAATATATGAACAAGCTTTTCAAAGGGTGAGTACTCATAGTGTTTCTAGGCTTCAGAATTATGTTAATTTTAACATTCAAGTAGGTTTTGCACTTGTCCAGTTTCAACCACAAAATTTCAATAACTCTTTTCTGTTAGCATTCTTTTTGGTTAAACTGACTTTTCATGTGAATTTGTGTAATGCTGAAGTTTAAAACATGACTGAAAGAAATTTACTGATCGCTAGTGCATTAATTCTATGGATTACGCTTCCGGTAATTGTTGACCAGATCAGGGAAGTAATTGTGATGTAATAAGCCAAGTAGTTCTGCATAGACATTAAAGCTGAGAAAATTATTATGCTGTATCATGACGCATCGTTACTTGGCTGCGGTGACCTTTTCTTGGGTGGCCGCTGCTGCAGAGGTCTGATGGTCTGGTGGTCTGATGGGGGCAGATTGGCCGCTGCTGCGGGGGTCTGATAGTCTAGCGGGAGCAGATTGGCCGCTGCTGCGGGGGTCTGATGGTTTAATGTGAGCAGATTGGCCGCTGCTGCGGGGGTCTGATAGTCTGGTGGGAGCAGGTTGGCCGCTGCTGCGGGGGTCTGATGGTCTGATAGAAGCAGATTGGCCGCTGTTGCGGGGGTCTGATAGTCTGGTGGGAGCAGGTTGGCCGCTGCTGCGGGGGTCTGATGTTCTGATAGGAGCTGATTGGCCGCCGGAGTTGAGTCGTTGACTTGGAGGCGGAGTTTCTTGGCGAAATGTAGTCGTACACAATTTACTTTCTTCCTTAAGCTCATAGGAAACACGAAGTCGTTTCTCTGCCCTAATCAGTACATGGGTCGTATAAAATTAAATCTTTAAATGCTGGCTTCAATAAGAGAAATATTTTTGCTAAACTGGCAAAGTAAACAAGCAGTGGGCACTGAATTTAAGCATGCCCTTGTAATTTTATTGAACAGACTCTTATTACTTATTTTTAACAGGTTCACTGTTTGTTCAAAAGTAACGCACTCTGCTGGTTATATTAAATTTAGTAGTAAAATATTCGCTAAGATATCCGTTGCCTGATAAAAAGGCGCATAACGTCACACTTGATGACAGAACACGTTTGATACTCTGATTGGATGGTATTACTGTGCGAGTGCACTGCAGTGTAGAAGTCTTTGTTTTATGACTTACGAAAATGAGATTGCTCTTAAATGTCGAGGTAAATTTGGTGAACCTGTAGAAGCACAATATAGATTATGTCATCCCAGATTCGTAACGGTTATTGCTCGCTATTCAGTACGCTTCCGTAGATCGTCTTGCTAACACCTACTGTTTTTTTACTTCAATCTCATATGGGTAGAACATCTAGAACTGGTGCTTCCCTTCACGCAAACGCGTTGGTGCGTCGCACGGAAGAACACTTTCCGAAAACGTGACGTACGTTCCATAATGACCGTCAGAAGCGAAATGAGCAGCACTTTTGTGTTTTAAAATTGAAGCCATGCTATTATCATGCTTACTAGCTTTTTCATACCGATTGATGGTAAGCTCACCGAATAGAAACTTAGTCACCTGTTCCTGATATAGTGAAGAGCCTCCATGAGCACGACTAAAGACGGCAGTCCTGCTCGGCATAGTCTACGAGCGTGTTCGTGAACTATTTTAAATCACTCTTGCATCCACGGATCTCGAAGGACAGCCGCAGAACGTGCACTATCTTCTCAACTTCTCACTTGGGTCTTTCTTGTGTCTAATCGGTCTTTCTATGAGGTCCCACAAATTTTTTACTAGGTCTAGTTTTCCGGATTTCACAGGCCAATTTAAATGCCTGACATAACCTGAATAACTCATGCCACGTAATAACAGTTCTTGTCCGATGCACCCGACAGTTGTCATCCTGAAAGATAGACAATGCAACATGCCTTTCTTTATTCAGATACTATGCAAGTTGCAAAACTTGGTTATCTTGTAGCTCAATGTCGCCATGCTGGTTCAGTTTGACAGAGACCTCAACTAAATGATCCAGTTTTGTGTAGTTGAAAAAGCCCCAGAAGATGACAAACTTTCTTCTTGTATTACCCTCTGTTCACAATCATGATTGAAAGCTTAACGAGGTCATCGATGAACACGACGACGATATCATTGTTACGAAGACATAATCGTTATTCATCTAACCACATGACTCTTCTCCACATTTCTACAGTCCAATGTGCGTGCGCTTTCGCCCAGTTTAGACGAGTGGTCTTGAAGGCACGAGTTAACATCGTCCGTTTATGGGCCACTCGCATTTATATACTCATTGCATGGAGTTCTCTGCGAAGAGTTCATTCAGAAACAGCATGGAAATGGCCATCATTGTCGTTTAGCAGTAGTTATATCATAGATGCTAAGGGATTCCGGTCAACAATTTGGAACACACGGCTGTGGTCTATATCGGGTAGAAATTTCTTCCGACCGCCATTTTACCACGAATTGCCATATGTACCAGATTTTTTCCATTGTTTGTATACCTGCATAACGGTGCTGCATGAAACACTAACGAATTTCGCTACTTCCTTCACTGGGTGTCCCTTAATCCGAACAAATGCAATAGCGCCTTTTAACCACTCTAACTCGTTTTACTTTTGTCCCACTGTTCTCGAGGAACTAAGAAAGAAGTATATACATACATCGCCAGCCCTAAATGAAGACTGATGCTTGTTCAGTCCTAACATCTAACCTAAACTTCTGTTAAGCTTTCAAAACCGATCAATGAACGTAGTATATAAGTGGAGCTAGAAAAACAGTGGGTGATTAATTTCTTGTCTAGGAAGCTTATTTAGTTTTCTTTTCAGAGTACGTGACTGAATTAAGTGACGGCGATGCTTACAATTGGTTCTCGTTGTTGAGGCATTCCATTCAAATCGACAGTCTGTGAGGAACACGCCTAGAAAGAGCGTAACGAAAAACGCTGGCGCGTTGTTCGCTTTCGCATTGAAAGTATAGCGACAGAATCGTGAGTCCAGGTATCTCATTTGTTCTCTAAGTTCGTTCTCCTTTTTTCTTTTATTCGATGAAATAGTTGAAATTGCTCAAGGGACGACGGAATAATTATCAGTGAATTCGACTGCTCACAAATTAAACTTCGCATTGCCGAGTGATTCTTGAATAACTAGTACTGTTGATCTGAGATGAAATTAGTGAGTTTTCAGATGCAAAATTATCCTATCTGGTTAGTTTAAGTGAACTCAAACAAGTATTCTTATCAGCTTTTCCTGTCGACTGCGGCAATTGCTGTCCGACAATTTTGTCTGCTACTAAAGATGTGTAGCGAATTAACTTGATTGTATTCAAAACATTGTAGTGAATCAAAATAATCTCCTACAGGATGACTTTAAAACAGAGCACATTTTGAAACTCCCGATCTTCATTGATGGCTGAATTTTTCTCTGGCTTACAGTAGTGACGTCCTTAAACATCCTCACGCAGCTGATGTTCTTCTGCATTGGTACTAGTACAACGTCGTAAGATTTTGGTTATAGTATGATTTAACTAGCCTAAATACAAACTTGAAACTTTACAGACTAATATTTTACCTCTCAATTTATTTCATTTAAATGTGTATGAAGAGGGAATTAAAATTCATGTAACGCCAAGTATTGAAAATGCAGTCATAGTGACTGATTCGTTCTGTGTTGTAGGAGTTGTTCCGTTTGTGCGCGAAATGTAACTGTCTATTCGTGCGCGTTAATCATGACAAATGAATTGCCTGGTAAACTCTCCACAAGACTGTAGGATGGATGCTAATGGAAGTGGCAATATTTGCATGTTTCCAGCTGCCCGAACTTCAAATGCGAAATATTCTATACATGAAGAAAATTCTGACTATTGGTATTTTCTACCTTAATGACGCATATTTTGCCACTTCTTGCAGGTAATTTCCATTTACCTGGTTCGACTACAAGTTACTTTGCTTTGTTACCGCAAAATTTGTTGCATCTTCCAGTGAGGAGCCTTACCGGCATCGTTTATGCTCGCTTCTCGTAAAAGTCCTTTTTTGAGCCAACATGTCTGAGGAATTCTTTCATTCCTTTATGGGATTATTCACCATATAACATAACTTTACATTTCTTCCATCGAATTGCAAAAGCATACGATCTTGCATGAATCTGTTGTTCCTTCGCTTATTCCCTTCATTTTATCGCTGAAGATTTTTTATTTACTTGAAAACAAAGTTTATTCAGTTGGGATGAATAATTTGAGTAAAATAGTTCGCGCTTCACTTGTCATTGCTTTCATCTGGGTCGATTTGTTTGAAAAATTTATTTCTTCTGTGACTTAGATTTGAGTTTTTGAGCTGACCAGGCTTCTCATTGCGCTGGTATGGAACGTTGCGTTGTCATTTGTAATGTCTTCAATCAAAGTATGAAAGTTCATCGCTGAAGAACTTTCGTTAGTCATGTCAATTTTTTACCTAACTCGTCGCGCTTCGAGATGCAATTCTCATATCTCGTGCCTAACGATGCAGTTCCTATATTATATTTCTTTTACGACTCACAAATAGTATTTTTCGTGATATGGGTCGCCAAAGAAGTACAGAATGTATTTTTTGACTTCTCAACTTGGCTTCTGTGTGCATTATTTGTGACGCTCACTACTGTCTTGTTTCATGCAGCCAAATGGGAATTCGAGTCCGAATCTTATTCTCCTTATGGATTTGCTTGCTCCAACATTCATGCCGCCCTGCCAATAGACGACATTTTTGCCTCCGGAGCTGGTCGCATTGAGCCTTTTGTGCAAATATGAGTCAAACGAAAATGTAATTGTGATTTTAAGGAAATGTATCTGCTAGTTTTGTACGTTAGTGTAAGAAGTTCAGATTCATAGGATGTTTTTATTCGATGCTGGTTTGATGTTGTCATGTTTTGAAACAATAAAAATAACTTAGGGTCAATGAGTTAACATCAAAAATTGCTTTGTTGACGAATTGGGGTCTGGAATATGAAGTTATCAGCACATACTAGGAAGAATACTGAAACTGGAATCCTCATAATTTGTTTTCATATTGGAAAATAGCAGCAGAATAATCCTGTACTTTGTGTAAAGTTGTTTATTTAGTTTATATTTGTCTGTGGTTTACGCATGGTAGTGATAATTATTCGTCAGTAGAACACAATTGCTAAATGAAAGAAGCTTTTTGCATATAATTGGTATCCTTATTGGGCTTTGAGGTACCGAGTTATGAATTGCTTCTGAACTTTTTCTTTGTAGTAAAAAACTCTCATTTTCAAACTACTGTAGTAGGTTTGAGCAAAAAGATTCCAAGTTGTGTTATTCTAATTTTACGTACCAGTGAAGAAGCGACACTATAGGTGCTCTGGAAGTCTTCTATCGGTCACTTCCAAGCATGTGCTTTAACTAAATGATGGATCAACGGAGCTGCAGGTACAACCTCCTTCATGAGAGGTGAGGTCATCAGCCTTTGGTGAAGATATCGAAACAATTGATTACCTCAAAGCTCACTCCTTACTTAATTTTTCGGGGCTGTAGGTCTTGTGGTTAAACTGTCGAGTTTTTTAGGAATATTTTGTTATTGGATTGACAGAGTACGCTTATTGTTTCTTTTCATCTAAAATGTCTAATCGTATTCATGTTTATTCGGGAGTATACATCACAATCAGTTTTTATAAGCCCACGTCATGTGAGCTGACCCAACGTAAATTTTTATGGCGATATTTAAGGAGACTTCACGCAACATGTTCGGTGCATTGGCTCTCAAACTACGATGTATTTCTAGGACGTTCAATTTGGTTCGTGAAGATTCGTGTTTTCCTATTTCTTCATTTTTCTACTTTATTTACTTTTGTTTGATCTAAGTGGAGCTTTTAGCGATGAAAGATTAAGTTTCTGATGGTTCCGAATGCCACATTTGGTGCACATGGATAGATGATATCTATTCTGTAGCATCTGGAATCACAATTGACCTCTGAAAAATTCTTTAGAATGAATGAAAATTTTTAATAATAGAAGACAAAACTAAAAAACTATTTTTCCACTTGCTTGCATGAAGGTCGAATTGCTTTCGACTGATGTGTGTAAGACATCACGAAACATTTGGGGCTGCTCTCGAAAAAAGAAAAATTGCTACGATCGAGTCGTTTTAGCTGCTCGATTTCAGCTCGATGAGGCGTTCGCCGCCTAATGGCTTCGACTGATGGGTCCTGCAGCAGTCGTCCCGATACAAACTTCAAGATTATTTTCTCTTTGACTCTGTCTACACTGGCGCACGCCAGAGACTTCTCTGGTGAAACTGACGAGTCCTTTCGGCGATTATCTGAAGTCGATTTGACGTCGTCCCTTGCCACCCTTCGTCAGGAGCTGTGATATCTGTTGACCATTTTCTGAGAGATGCTGCCCACTTGTAGAGCATCTAATTTTTTCATGCATAGCATACACTGCTACTCTCCAAAGCTTGAAAAGGTAAAAATATTATTCCCTGTTTCAGCATTCCACTTCTAAACTTGTACGCATGTGTAAGTTGGGGTACAGTCATTTGGTCTTTACTGCTGTATGTGTTGAAAAGCTTCTAAGAAAAAGTAATCCATTTTGAACTTACTTTTCGTAAATATAAGCCACGGTTCTTCTTTAAAATTCAGCTGCAAATCCTTTTTGCGGTGTGCCTAGGAAAAACATTTAGCGTGGCTCTCCCTTCTCTTCCATTTACCGCGAATGGCCGGTCGAACGTGACCATGCTTTTTTGGCTGCGAATATCCTTTCTTGCGGACCTTTCCTTGAATAATTTAGGCCTTGGATGCGCGTGGAGGCTGAGTGATTCCATCTTCTGCATCAGTATGAATGATTGTGTACATGGCCTGACTAAATTGGTAGCAGGGGCAGAGTAACTGAAATATGGAGCTCGTTGTCCGTGGTCTTTTGATAGAATTTGACTTTAATCTAAAGTGTTGCATAGTATTTGGAAAGTATTTTATAGAGCACTCGTAGGCCAGGATTGAGTATTTTTTCATGTAGGTGATTCGTATTGGTTTATATAGTTACAAATTGATTAAAAATGGAGGATTAAGGACACAACTCTGGACTGGGACGAAAGACTCCCACAACTCTTAATCTTTCTTTTTTTTTATAGTCAAAATATTCAAGCAGAATCTCGACCTTTTTAATTAGTTACACATTAAGAACGGACTACGATAGTATTCAAGCCTTGTTTCTAAAAGACTTAGGTACACTGTTTCACATGACACGCATCTCCGCGCCGATATTTATCATTTTCCAAAGGCTCACTGGGCTGCTCATTCAATATGGTTGTTAAGTAAAGCAGAGCCGTGATATTCCGATGCTTTTGTCGTCTGCCTCCGCTGCCACGCCTCGATGACCACCATTGAAGGGCATAGCGTCCATGAAGCCTCACTATTGCAAATAAAGCTTTCTTCCCGAGCCCGTTTGCTCAGCGACGACCTGGAATTTTTCTCATAGGAATCCTGGTAATGCGAGCATAAAGGATGGACTTGCGCATAAGATTTTGCCAAGATGATACGAGTTTTTTGTTGTCACCTACGCACGCTCTAGTACACTCACTGCTGCGCCTCGCTGCCAATCGCTAGGCTTCATGAAGAGCGATAATTCTGTACGAAACCTAGATGGAGTGACGTTGCAGTGCTGCTTTTGTGTTGTAGCTTTCTGAACGTAGTGCGAACTGATTTTCTTCAGATAGTATTAGCGCCTTAGATTTTGAATGTTTCCATTCCTGAGCTTATAATAAATGTTTAACGTTTCTCTCCTTTTTAGAAAAATTCACTCCCCCTTTGACCATGGGTATTAACTGAATTAGACTTGGAATATATGAATCCAATTGTTTCTCTTGACAGCGAAAAGATAATAAAAAATGTTTAGCATTCGCACATAACTTATTGAATCGTTCGTGCAAATTAAAAACTTTTTAAGTAAACTTGCGGAACTACACTTTGCAGGAAATTTATCTCCAGAGTCTCGATTGACTCGATAATGCGGAATGCAGTATTTATTGGAGCCGGATTGATCACTGAACTTTGGACAGGATACCCCAGTGACGTCAGACCTCATTTATCCTTGTTTAAAATGGTGCTACCGTGGCTCCCAGCAACCTGGAGAATTTGCTGAATCTTTTCCTGTGGTTTTCTTCGGTGTTCGTCTATTGTGATATTCGTATTTCTTAGTACCATCGATTGAGAATTATCGTAAGGAATAACTATTTAGCTCATACTATCCCATTATGATGGAAAGGCCAGAATATTATACCTACGCAATGCATATTTCTGCGGTCACTGCTAAAAGTGTTGAAAAATTTTCAGAAATATTTCGAGTTTCATGTCCAGGCTTGATCTGAGGAAACGTATTCCATACAAATTGCATCAGTATTGAAACTAAGTAAATCGATTTAGTAAACCAAGCGCCCATGCTAGTTCAGTTAGTTACCTATTAAAATGTTTGCTGTCGATGATTTTTCTGATTAGATTGAAGCACCTTCCTAGTAAACAACCGTATTCCTTCGTGTGCTCAGCATTTTAGATCTTGAGTATGGTTCGTTCAGTGTATCACAAGTCCCGAAAATATTTTCCTGTCTAGAGTTACATTGTTAGAGGGTATCCAGGAAGTCTCTCGGTTCAGTTTCATAACGCGCAAACAATCTCTGTTGCGTAAAGCTGGGAGTAGTCTCCGCAGAGTTTATGAGTCGCGACCGCCTCCTGACTGCGACATAGAGTAGACTTCACTTGAATTTTATGAACACTCGAGAGCCGCACGAAAACCAACTGCTTTATATTTTTACGGTAGTAGGGGCATCAATTTTTTGGCGCCTGTTTATGCGAGGATGTTGTTCTTCACAAGCAACCTTCATTCCTAGAATATTCCTAGCGAAAATGGGCGTCTTCGAGCCGCATTTGTTTATTGATGCTCTCAAGCAGATGAGATAGTCTCCCTGAGTGCCCTGAAGAGTTTGCATGGACTGTTATATGCATGAGACTTCCAAGTTGACCCTCGCTGACTATTAGAAAGCCATAATTTTTTGGAGAAATCTTTCAGACTTCAATGAACAGTTTATTTTCAGTAACGGTGACAGATTGCGACTCTTTCTTTTTGAGAGATTTTAATTTCTTAACGAAGTTGAAATTTTAAGTAAAATTTGCGCGTGTTTCATGCGAGTAGAAATTTCAGCAAGTAATATTTCGATGGCTTTTGATCTGCATTCAAGCTCGTATACAATTCGTTAAAAGCAGCATTTGGGACTAAATATTAAAAATTCATACTTTTATCGTATCAGAACGTACTTTTATTTATGCGTTAACCCTTAGAATAATGAAAATGAATCAATATTTTTTAGATGGGGCTTGAAATTCTATCATTAATCTTCGTTTATATTGACACTATAAAAATAACCAGCATTCGTTTTCTTATCGAAGCCCTCCGTGGTATTGTACTTCATGATCTTTATTATATTGAAGCGACGATGCTTCTGATATAAAGCTGGAAATGATTCTAATGTCTAAGAGTCATACCAGCTGCAGCTCGTCGTCGTCCATGGTTTGTTTGTTTCCAGGTAACCCTCGATGCCTCTGATCTACGAAGTTGTGTCTCCTTAGAAGTTTAATGAGGGGAAAAATGGGAGTTCGGCACAGCCCTCCCATCATCATCCAAATGGTCAGAAATGCAGGAATAATGCATATATATGTAGATTTTTGCGAAAGAACTTATTGAACTAAGAAACTTAGTTCAAGTTTCGTCGGTCGCCAAGGTATATTTCAACAAGGCTCAACACGGCTGCGTTCATTTACCCAGAAGGCTTACAGCACACACCAGTGCAGCTTGTCTGGTATTTTGCTATACGCGTCTTTTATGTTGCTTTCTCACAACTTTAAAGTGAACTTGAATGATTCACTAGAGGCATAAATTCTCTGAGGACCATTAATCCGGCACGCATTTCACCGCAGGGCTTCACGATTGAGGCGTGCAAACGCTTGCATGTCAACTAAAGAGGAAGGGTTGCCAGTGGACCTAGCTGTGGCTGTCAGTCACGACCTTGAGTGATTGCTAGGTATAATGTTTTGAGTTTTCTAGGCTTTCTATTCCACACTTTTTCGTATCTTTCTCGAAATCGCGTGAGCTGATCGATCTCGTGAGCGACTGCTTTCGTTGCTGCAGTCGCTCGCGAGGTCGATTAGCATTTTTTACACTTCAGTTTTCGTCGTTCTCAGATGCGCTGCAGAGGTTTTATGAGCTCTGCATAGCGAGACGCTCCAAATCTTTGTCTGTGTTGTGCCTCTAAAATTACGTCGTTTCTAAATGTCATGGAGAATGTTTTCAGTTGAGGGTATATAGTACTTGAACTCATGATATATTTCTATTTCTTATTTTAAAACGAAAAGAATTAATACATGTGTTTTCTCTTCCAATATTTCTAATTGATGCTAGCCGTTTGAAATAATGTTCATTCATCGAGCAGTCAAATTTTAATTACTATATTAGTGAATAAATGTATTCATTACCTTCTTTTCTGTTATTCTTTTTATGACGCTGTATCTAGATTTGTTATTGAGGCTTTAAATAATAATTTTATTTTTTTTAAATGTGAAGGTACTTTATTCACTTATTTAGTACATTACAGGTTCTCAATTTTTTTTTGTCATTTCGAGCCTTGAGAGCTTCGTCTTGGAACTGATTTTTCTTCTTCCTTTGATAAAGATTCGCAAATTTCCAGAATGAAATCCATCGAAAAATGGCGTACATCCACTCCTTCATAGATAGCATTCACTGCGAGTGTATCGAATGGTTACCCTGACAAGACCTGTCTATGGAAGTCATCCTGTTGTTTGAAATGCTCACATTGTTTGCATTAGCTTGTGCAAATCTGTATTGCTAAGTACAGGCATAATTTATATTAATTCACAAAATGTTCCGATACGAATTGGCCAATAGCGACACTGGATCGAAGATATGGAGGGCTCTTTAGTGCAGCAGGGCGCTCAAGTGCCCATTCTACGTGTCGAAGGATTTCCAGTCGTATTTCAGGCGTGAAATGTTGGACACGACTGACGGTGCAGCACTGGTCGTATGGCGGGATGTTGCAGTGCCGTGCGTGGGTGTGACCGCTCATATCGTGAGCTGTACAACACCACGGCCGTAGGAGTGTGGTGACACCACGAGCAACAGGTGTTGGCTTGCACAGTCATGACGAATAAAGTGAAGGTAGAGTTAAATTTTATGTTTACGAAAAGAGTATTGGCGAATATCGTGTTGGTGAATGTGTTTTGTGCAGTGTCTAAAACAGGTAGTGTTGGCGACTACGGTAACGGTGAGCACATTCAGTTGAGACTTATGATCCGACCAATGAGGGTTGCATTATATATGAAAAAATGCTGTATCGAAGACAAGTGGAAGACGTCTGACGTTTTGCCGGTATAATTGCACTGAAAAAATTCTTCAAGTTCACATTATTGACAATTGTCGTTTTGTGAATGACGTTTACCAACTATATCCTAACGAATTAATGCTGAAAATTCTACATGTTTCGCCACTATATGTTAGATACGTAGTCCTTAATGAAAATATGTTGCGAAAATAGTTTTCCTTGTATTACTCAGTGCAGCTGTTTGCGAGTAGCTGACTTGCGTGTTTTTTCTACAGCATTCTCGACCCATTAAATACTGAGCTATTGATCGCTCGTCCGGCAAGAACAATGAACATTAGAGGTATGACATCATATAGTATTTCCTCCTAGATACCCCTCAGGGAGCATAGGATAGGCCATTGGCAATAGGGGTAAGTTAGTTAGGTTTGTCTACCCTATACAATGGGGACTAGTGCTCCCAGGGGAGCACTGCTAGGCTACTTCAGCTTTAGATAGGCCTTCGGGACTTCTATCTTTCGAGCCCACTTTGCTTCTTTCCGTTTTCATTCCTTCTTCGCTATTTCTCATTTGTCTTTTCTTCCTCTTCCTGCTTAACTTGCTGTTTCTATGTGCAGGGGATCTTGTGTGGGAACACACCTTGTGCATAGATTCCCCATTCTCCCAAGTCCATAGTAAATGGTCCCTACTCTTTCGGTGCGAGATGGTGTGAGTTACTGAAGCGCTGCTATCATTACCACTACTATTACTTCTATCCTCCTAGAGGGACAGTTTCTTCATGCAGTGTGAGTTTTGTACAGGTTTGAAGTTTCCAGTCTCCTTTGCAAGCGATGCGCTGGCAGTTGAACCTTGAGCTCGCCAGCGTGTGAAAGCACTCCGGACTTCAAGATATCAATTCGTCACTGTCTCGGTCTCCTTGAGTGAGACTTCATCGTCTTAATTCCTGTCACCCGTGGAAATGATCGTGCTGCATTTTTTTTTAAGCAAGCACGAAGTAATCGTTCGAATTCTAATCATCGGTGGGAAAACACCATCGTGTGCATTTTCTGCATATTTTCGCAGTTTCAAGGCCCGATGAGGATAATTCACGGAGATATTATCATTCGTTCAAATTTTGAAGATTATGCATTGAAGATGAAGCGATGAACAGTGCGAAGACGATTTGCTACTCACTTTTCATCCCTTGAGGTGTGTAATCCTTCACTCGTGGTCGGCTTTTATCTGTCTGGAAGGATGAGAAGCCATTGTCGAGTACAGATGGTCATTGATCTAGCTTACTCTGTCATGATCGAGAACAATCGTTAGACCGCGGCGGCCACTTATAGATACGTCAAATGCCATCAGTTGCGGACTGCTTGTAGCTGATAGATCTTACTTTGGAGCCTGCCACAGACACGCTGTGCAATACATCAGCTTCATCACTGAGACCATTTGAATGGTTGCACCTCCCATGGAGGCCTCGTATAAATGCATATTCATAGACATTCCGCCTTCAATAGCCTCGGAGGTCCGCCAGTCAAGGGGTGGTCAGCCCGTTTTACGAGATGCAAAATAGCGGATTCCAATGCTCGCTTCCTTTCAAGGGTGTACGACACCCGTCAATTTGACCAATCCTCTCTCCAATGTTCTAGGAAGTAGCCTGCACTTCCTTGCTGGTGAGAAATTTGGATAAGAAAGCTTACAATTACGGTGTACGAGGCCTGCAATGCTTTGGTATTGACGGTCACGGAGTAGCGCTCGTCTTGTTGTATACTTCCACTGGGCGAAGATGTTTTATTATTTGTTCCGTTTCTTACGCCTGTGCGGTTCCCAAAGTCGACATTTGTTTTAGGAGATTGGAGGTATTCAGATTCCAATTAACTTAGTGCATACCTACGATACATTTAAGGCAAATATTTACATTGGTGATGCAGTGAAAGAAGATATGGTATTAGTTTGTACCTAATTTGTGTTCCAACTGTTGCAGTTCTTTTCGAAAAGCACCTATTCCTTTTTTGATTAGGGCTCTCCTATTCATGCTCATCTTTCAATAATCTTGTGTTATATATCGTATAATTAATTTGTTTCCTACTCACTCGCCTATAGAAGGTAGATTATTATTCATATGTGTAGTTTGGAGAGTGTCAATAAATATGTCTCTAATATTGATACAGATTGTAAACGATAAAGTTCGTTTGAAATGTACGGTCACTTACATAGGCAATTCTGGATAACTCTATATTTGCTTTCTGCCCCATTTGGTCTCCAAAACAAGATTGTCACGCGTATAAAGCTAGTATAAGATAGCAGTTTATGAGAACACATGTTTCAGTCATTTTTGTTTCACATTTTGGATGCGATGGAAATATTGCTGGAGGCTCAAAATTTGTGCTCTGTGACATTGTTTTTTTTCATTATGTTATAAAGCCCCACTTTTCCTTTTGTGCTTAATTTTTAGTCTATTTAGACAGCACAGTTTAACCAGCTTAAAAATATTTATGTCCAGAGAGAAATTCTTCCCATTCCTAGTGTTTGCTTCACCGCTATCTGGGGATTCGCGCGTTTCAAAAGTACTGTACGGATTGACTGAGGTACATTAGTTAACGAGGACTCCTATTCACTGTTAAAACTTACTCACCTTTTCGACCTTGTCTATATTTCGAGGGAATTAACTCGAACTTCGAATCGTGGAGCAGTGCATAAAGTCGATTGCAGAAGAGAACTTGTTTGGTTCGCTCCTTCCCTGTCTCATCTGTGTAATCTATCGTCTAGGTCAGAAGATTTATGGATGTTGATTTCCATGTCTCGTTGTATTGCTTCTCGTTAATCAATGTCGTCTGGTATTGAGGTATTCTTGTCTCGCTTTCTCTTTTTGCATTCTACATGTTGCTTTGATCGCAACGCGTTTTAGTATTTGTGTACGTATAGCTTTGTCTTTCACTCTCTATTCTCTTCAATTCAGAAACTACACTAAAAGGACTAAATATTTTCCATTGACCTCTCACTTGCGCTGCTTGTGATCATCGCAATAATTATTGAAGAAATTTCATTTTGCCAGTGGTGCCGTCCTTTCGTTAGCAATCGATAGTGTTTGCCCAAATTGTCCCCTGTATTTATTTTGGAACAAAAATCATTGCGACTCTGTTCGTTTGATTAATCGTATTTTTTATTCAAAGATTCATCAGGATGAGCCTGCTCGCGAGAATATCGGCGGTTTAGGAACGCTCCAGTATGTTCAGGCGGCTACATGCAATCCACTTTAGAAATTCAGAATTTTTAGAAATTCAAACCGATGTGCAATTGTGCTTCACATTCCGTGTGTTCTGGATTGTAGATGATCAGTCATTGAATTGTGATGGTGTTCCCTGGATATCATCTTACCGTTTAGAAAATTTCTTACCCTTGGAGTGTTCATATATATACCGAGGTGGTAATGGCCGTAATGAGCTGGCTGGTGGCAGGCGGATGCATGCATAGAAGCTGCGAATACAAACTATGTCAAGATATATTGTAATTGTAACACAATTTTACCGTGATGAATTTAATATTGTGTCTATGTAATTCCCTTGCACTCTGTTACCTTGTGAACCTGGGGTCGAGGCATCGGAGTGAACATAAAAATATGAAAGATTATGTACCTTGAACGCTGACGTTCAGATTTTATGCGGATCCATCATTTGGTATCGGTAATTTTTTAGGGTACGCAACGAACGCATTCTGAAGCATGTACAGAAAATGAGCGGAAACTGTACTCGAAATGGGCTGTGTCAAATAGAAAACTGATTAAACTGACTGTTTAGTGTCTGGGGAATATCAACGGAAAATAGGCCCTCAGGTGACATATGATACACCATGGGCAATGGGGTTAGGTAAGTTAAGTTTGTCCATTGTATGCTATGGAGGACTGTTAGGCTGCCTCAGTTTTAGCTGGGCTTTCAGGGCGTCTATCTTTCGTGTCCACTTTACTTCTTTCCATTTTCGTGCCTTCTTTGCTGTTAATGCTTTATTTTTTCTTGCTTTTTCTTCTTACCTTGCTGTTTCTATGTCCACGGGATCTTGTGTGAGAACACACCTTGTACATAGATTCTCCGTTCTTTAAAGTCCACACTGAAAGGTCCCTTTTCTTTCGGTGCGAGATAGTCCAAGTTACGTACTTCAGCGCTGCTATCCTTACTACTACAGCTCAAGGGAAACTTGAGTTAGAGCTCAATAGGAGTTGGACATGGGCTCCTTTACAGGTAAGACTGCTATTTAGGTCGGGTCGAGATGATGGAATGAAAATAAGAAGGCCGTCTTTTAACCTTGGTCATGAAAGTTAGGCTTACTGTATATGTTGAATAAATTCTTGTGGATAAATCATATATCTTTTATGCATACATCTAGAAGCAAACTTATTTGCAAAATCTTGGAGATTATTTATTCCGTTTTTTAAAATCAAAATATCTGTCATAGGAGCAAAACAGCGTTGGCACTTGAGGAATGATTTTAACATAAGCTGAAAATGCTGCCAATCACTTCACTGAAACATTAATGCAAATGCATTACGCTCGCTCAGTTTTTAAGCTTCGCAAAGTATTCTTTCGTGGAAAATTTAATTCAATGTTTGAACAAAAAATATGAGTTAAATGTTAAAACAGAGTATTAACTTAAGTTTTGACCGTAGCAATAAACTTCAGTTTTGACCTAAACAATAAACTTTAATATTGAAATAATTGTATGTACTGTGTTGAATTTCTCGAAACGTTGCAGAATTTTGTTACTGAACTCCGCGATGCACTTGATGTAAGTATCGAAAAGTCTAGACGAACAATGCCGACTTAATCTAGGTAATGCTGTATTTTGTGAAAGATTTTTAGCTAAAATTGAGTTTTGTCCCTTTGAAAAAAAAGAGGAAGCATGCACAGTGTGTTTATTGTTTCTATTATAACATTACTTCAAATTTTCGTTTAAATTTAATGGTAATTTCGTTTGTGAACATCAGATAGTAAGCTAAACATGACAGGAAAGTTAGAAGTAAGGAAGAAATAAATGCGAATAACATATCACGTGTGGAAAAATTAAGCGAGTTGCTTTGCTTTCATCCGTAAGCAGCCAATGTTGCAGGTATAACGTGCCCCACTTGCAGTGTTGCTTTGCCTTCATTCGTAAGCAGCCTATCTTGCAGATAGAACGTGACCACTTGCAGTGTTGCTTTGCCTTCATCCGTAAGCAGCCTATCTTGCAGGTATAACGTGCCCCACTTGCAGCGCTAGCGGCCCATCACGTAGTCAAGTAGGTATGTCTCTGTAGACAGCTATAGATTTTGCTTGGGTGCCTTAGTTGATTTACATTACTTTTCGCCTTCTAACAACTGAAGAAAGCAGTGAGTAGCACAACTCATTTTAAGCACTAGTTTGTTCAACATTAGATCAATCTATTCATCTATTAAATTTATTTACTCGTTGAAGCCATTTGATAAACACATTTTTTCTGTATAACTATGTAATTCCACTGCTGGTGTTTATATAGAACAAGCTCTTATGGCTCTGTCATTGAAAGGAGAGCAATTAATATTAGAAGCATAGATCTCTATGGTACTGCTACCCATTTCCACTGTAAGTTCATTCGTCTAGAAATTGCAAGTACTTCATAAAACGATGACCTAAAAATAAAGATCGTAACACTTTCATAGCGTGCTCGAATAAAATGTTTATTACCCACTTAATGAATTACTGTCTCGTTTTAGCTAGTCGCTGCTACTTAATTGCTTTGAATTATCCAATGAGGGTATTAAGAGCTGGAGAATTACCATAGCGTGATACGCGGCTGCGCTCCCGACCTCGTGTGGGGCGTCAGATTTGTGCTGGACGGCAAGCGTCTGTTGTCTGCGCCGTGCGTTGCTGCTCAACAGTCGCTCTGGTTACACCTCTCAATGTCATATTACAGTTGAAGGCGTAATCTGACCTGGTGTGTGTTAGTTAGATGATGTTTTCTATTTTTTTCTTTCGTGTGATTAATTGAAAATAGGCGGTTTTTGCATAACTGGATGCGGCCTAATGGTCCGATGTGTTTGTTGGTTTAATAAAAGCGACATAAAATGAATAATGCATTAAGTATTTTTGTTTTGTAAGTGAATGTATAACGTATTTTGCTTCATTTTCTACCATGTTGAAAATACTTTCCTGTGTTCCTGTAATCATTCCACTCCTATCACACCAATACTACTGTGTGTATCGATTAAAAGCCAAATTGACATCCCCTTGTTCGCTGCTACTGTGCAGAGTTAATACTCGTAACTTCTACAACTATCTTTTAGTGAACTCGTTATTACATGTAGATGATTTTACAGTAATTTTTAATCAAATAATCGTATACTATAGAGGTGTTCTGTTTCGTATCTATCGCTCCGATGTTAGAGCAGTTCTATCACGCTGATTCACGCGCTGCCGATTTATTTATGTCATTACAGCTATGATGAGTTATTTCATTCTTTCTAAAATCCTCAAATTGTTCAGCAATGAAATCCTTTGCCTTTTAAGAATTTGCATAGCGTAAATTTCCTCTCTTCCATAGGGCTCTGGCAAGAATTCCGCCAGGGCTCAGGTATTTTCTTCCACATTGAAAAGGTTCTTCCTTTGTCAATCGGTAAAAATGTTGGCCGATGTAAAGTTTCAGCGGCAGTGATTAAGTAATTCAAGCCTTTCTGGTAAACATTCATTAAAAACTTCATTCCCACGCAACGGCACGCCAGTCTGATTTTTCTTTGCCCAACCCGACCATTGTTCTGAGATTTTGTTAGAAATATCGACACCAGGATCTAATAAAGTAGAATTTTTGGGCTGCAGATAACCTCCCCATTATTTGCCCATGGTTCTTAGTTTTTAATTAAAGTCTAGTGAGTATTTGAGTAACATTTGATTCTGGCCAAGGAAAATGAGGAACATCTGCATTTAAGTTCCGACCTGCAGTTTTGTCTCATTTCCTTAAATTGAGCGTAAGATTGAAAACTCCGTCTTCAATTGTGTAATTCTCCATACATTTCATATTTTAGTGATCGAATATTTACACATTTGAATGAGATGAAATTTTAATGGGCATGCATTTATAGTGCTTAATCTGTTTTAAAGTTGTTGGTATGAATCATGGACAATTTTCCAAGTTAACAGAGATTTCAATTTTCAATAATTATATGCACAAGTACTATTTTAGAATTTAGGTAAGAGCAAGAAGCTGATATTAGTGTAATTAAGTTGATAATTGCATGCAACCTATCAATAGAATTCAATACAGATTTATTTTATTTTAAATAGGGGCAAAACATAGATTTATAGAGGATTCCACGGATGAGGAGATGGCTGTAAACTTCATGGAGACTGATTTTAATGAAGAAAAGTTTCCTCATTTACCAACTTCAGCAATGCTTTCGCTAATTTAAAACCAGTCTCGATTTGACTGTAGGTTAGCACTCACTCAGGCATTGGTCGCTTATTCTATCACTTTCATGCAGCCTCCTGCATCCTTCCTTAAATAAAGCCTACTATAAACGGGATGCGACTGTACGTGATGTACTTCTTTATCATTATCTGACGTATCAAGTATTTTTGAAGCAAAATGATGCAACGTGTTTTTATTGGGAAGAAGTTGTTAGATTGCCAGTTTTCTCAAAACTGGAATATGATTAAATACGAAAACACGCGAGCAAAGACTGCCTCTGCAAAAATCGAAACCGTTCAGCTGGGTTGGACTGTTACGTGGAATTGTAATTCAGAAGGCGAAAGTCAATTGGTAAAATGAACTGATGTCGGAGCAGCATCCACTGCTCAGCTTGAAAATGGTATAAACTCACAAAGATCAGAGTTCACGAGCTTTCAGTGAAATTTAGCGGCTCATTGTGAGACGTCTACTTTAAATGCCGTGAATTTTGTGATAGTGCTGATGTGCACTCGACGAAGTATATCCGTTGGCACAAAACGGAGCATCTAAAATTGAGAGCTGGCTTGTAGTAAAAGCACACTTTGGCATCCGAAGGCCACCTGACCATCACGAGAATAGTGCGCTCAATTCGGTGTGCCAAGATCACAATTCCCTCACGCAGAACTCATATCTTCGAGGATATTAAATCAATAATTACTTCACGCATAAATGGAGCGTGAAACGCTGGTTCATAAGAGTCTTGTTTTTTACTTTGCGGAGGAGGATTAAGAAAATTGTTCTGAGATAAATAATTACTGATTGAAAGGAATTTTTAATACTCGTTGCTGGATAACATGCTTGGACATGTTTTAGTGATCAAAATTACTTATGTGAACGAACGGATCAATTCGCAAGAAAAGTTGAATGAATGAATTAGTCGCAATTAAAGGCGAACCTCTTCGGCAATGTGAGTTAGGTCTTGCTCTTCTTGAGCTTTGCTAATTACAAAAGAAGTTCGAGTCTGAACCAACTCTACGCAAAGAATTTAGATTGTTCTGAGGCGCAAGTTAGTCTCGCGCCTGAGAGGAGGGCCAGTCTGTGCAACATGCTTGGGAATCAGCTTGAAGGCTTACAAGTCCAGGGAAATCAAGATGGAATTTGAAGAAGACTTGCAGAAATGGAAAGAATGTAGTCAAGGTCATTGTCTCGACAGTTAATTTCGTAGTAAGAGCAATTGTATGGACACGAGAGCTTGACGCTAGAGGTTCTGTGAACTTCACTCAGGAAAGATGTTAGTGGCACGATGCTTCTCGCGTCACCACTGTGCTGCTGGGCCTCCCTGATTTTTACCCGTGTCTCCAGTTACCCGATCTTCAGTATACAGTAATATGCGATGTTTGCTTTTTATATCAGTTTTAGTTAGGTAAACAGCAATTCTTCTTCTCCTCATCAGATCTTACAAGGTAATGGCAGAATAAAGATCTAATCGTATGGGTTTTAAAAATGAAGCCCAATGTATTTAGCTGAGAAAAACGTCTGAAAAATTCTTCTTATTCTCGAAAAGATTTCGATAGTTTGTGATAATTTTCATTGGTTTAATATGAAGACAAAATCACCTTTCCGTCAAGGGCTTCCTCGCAGTTCTCCGCCATTATTATTCATTTAGTTGATCGAATATTCATTTAGTTGAGCAGAGACAGAATTTTTATGGGTATGGACCTTTTTCTCTTCTTTCAAATCTGTATTTCTTGAGAATTACTTGCTTGAAGACGAAACGCCTTCCTTTCAGGTTTAGTAAATTATTTGGGAAGCATCTCAATTTCATTCGGGAACTAGGAAACAACGTTGTCATTTGAAATGGAACTGCTGAAGCTTTCCTATTTTGACATCGAAGGAAGCGAATGCAGCTTCTGAGTCCGAGTACCTCAGGAGCCCGGCCGGACTACCCCGTTAAGATTTATCCGCTAGAGCTTATTCGCTTGCCGAGGAGTAATCGCACAAAGTTAACCGCTCAAGACAGTCCTTCATTTAAGTTGTTGCGTCGTTGAAAGAGTTAGAGAGAGCCGTTTAGACGGCTTCAGGCGTGCGACTTGGCCTGTCACCCAAGTTATTACTGGACCTCAGGTCTGCGTCCTACCTTATGCTCCGGGTGTTGTCCTCGCTTTCTGCTCTTTACTTTATGTCAACATAATGCATGCGAGTGTTTTCTTTGATTCTTTAATCGCTCCATTTTTATTTATTAATGGTTTTATCGTTTTTGAACATTTCTCAGTCATTTCCCTGTTGTTCTTGGTATATTTTTATGCGATGCTTGCTTGCGAGTGCATAAGGAACAAATGGATTTATTGATGAAACTTATCTTTATCCTTAACAAACTCATATGCATGGAAAAGACAGCTTGAAATTTTTTGTTTTAAAAAGTTGTATTTATAATGTCACGGTCGAAAAAAATGGTTATTGAGGAAAATTTAGCTTCCATGCGTTCGCTTTATGCCTGCGTATCAAATGATACAATGGTGACAATTTTACGCTCGAGCAAAAGGTTGAGAATGTTGAAAACGTTCAACGCTCTCATTGAAAATGTTCATGCACGACAGTGACAAACCAACATATCAACTGCTGTATATGTGTCAATTCAACTGGATAAGAATGGCTGGAACTAAAATGAATGATTGGTCTAAAGACACTTTTATTTAGAACCAGAAACTGTTATAGATCAGTGGATTTTTCTTGTTTTGGCTGAATGTATTTGTCCGATTCAAAGCATTCAAATCAAAACTTACGCCTGGAATCTGCTCCTGTACAAGTTTTATTGAAAGATTTTTTTCAGTACCGTGTTGCGCTGCATGCAGAGGAGCAGTTCCTTGGGCTGCTTCGTGTCTTACAGGAGTCAGCTAAATTTATTTAGTATCGTCCTTCAATTTGGAAACATTGGTATAGGAGTCACTTGTAGTCGAAGATCAATAACGAATCTTATTTTGAGAGAATTTTGCAATCCTTTTCATTTTGAGAATTGCGCAGCAATAATACATTGTAAAAAAATTCCATAATTTGCCACCTAATTAAATCAGGAATCAGAAAACAAAATACGCAAGAATGAAAGTTTTATAACCTCATTCCCTTTTCACGTATCACAGTAGAATTACAGCAAAAACATGAATGGCTGCTGAAATACTGCATACTTGTACCATGCAGGAATCTTATTTAAACCATCAACTTATTTCATGGCACACCGTGTATTGTGCAAGAAATCGTCGGATCAGCGTATGCAAGCTCTGCTACGTTTTCATGGCAGATGAGTTTTCCCTTCGTCGAGAACAACTTCTGAGGCTTTCCAATACTCGAGACGGAATTGGAAGCAAGATGTATGCGCCTGAGGAAATGTTACACCGTGAAATAGGGTTGCTTCGGCGGCGGGGCGAGCCCTCGCTTGGACTGCTGGCTCAGACATGTAAGTAACGGAAGTGACTTGATGGCTCACGTATTTTTGATTCGGGGGACTTGATCAATATTGGAGATGAGGGACTTGATTTGGAGAATGAGGGGCTTGGAAACAGACTTTTGTGACTTGGATGACTTGTTGTGAAATGTGGGGGACTTGAAAACTGATGTTTTTATGATTTGGAAGACTTGTTGTGAAATGTGGGGGGACTTGTTGAAAACTGATGAATTGATCACAAAAATCACAAAAACTGAGGTTTTTGTGATTAGGGGGACTTGTGAAGTATGGGGAACTTGGAAGCAGACGTTTTTATGACTTGGGGACTTGTTGTGAAGTATGGGGACTCGGAAACTGATGTTTTTATAACTTGGGGGACTTGATTAGGAGTGTGCGGCACTAGATAGCTGACGTATTTGTGACTTGAGTAACTATTTGTGGAGTGTGGGTAACTTAATATAAGATTTATGCCGTTTGCTCTTAGCAGGTCGATTGAAAAGTAGGGGACTTTAAATGTGTGCTCCTATTCTGATGTAATGTGATATTCAATATGGAGCTGCTTGTGTATCAAAATTTGGGCCAACTCAAAGTGAAAATTCAAAGCGATTACACTATTAATTATAAATTGAGAGGAATTAGAAAAATTTTGTGATTTTTAAATCCTTTAAAATTTTTCTTTATTAAAAAAATCACTTTTTTAAATATCGTTTCCGATGTTTCCAGTGAATGGTTTTGTGGCCTGACATTCACTGACATAAAGACTCGTGACTTGATGACTTGCTGAGGATACTGAAATTTGATGCATTTAGCAACAAATGATTACTTCCGAGTTTTTCTCTGCCCAACGCTGGAACAAATCCAAAAGTATGCGAGCCGCATTCCTCTAAGATGCTCGTAGCGCTCTCGAGTTAACCGTGCTCAGATTTTCTGCTTTCTTTGGTATGCACAGTGAGCGCCTGGACTGCCTCCAATGCCCGTGCATCTCACTTGCCCCTCGACTGCCTCCAGTGCTCGTGCATCTCACTTGCACGTGATTGTTGAGTTGCCATCATCACACGCAGAGGGATGCCCCCCTGATATAGTAGACATTGATTAAGCCTCTCCTGCACTGCGTATGGTACAGCTATTGTTCAAAATTTGATTTCGAGTTCTAACTATCTTCTCCCGCACTTTGTGAGGCTGGAAGCTAGAAAGCTCACATCAATTGCTGGAGCAGGGGCCTGCGCTGCCGGAGCCGCCGTATGCTGAGGAAGTACTGCGAAGTGCCACAGTACAGACACCCTTCACTGCATGCTCGTAATGTTGAACACTTTCCCCGGCAGTTGCTGCACAACTTTTATTGCGCTCATTTATTAACGACATATTTTCTACGGGGTTTGGTCTTTGTTTATCTGTTTGTTTTTATTCTGATAATTTGCGCATTACTGAGGTGTTTGTCAGTGCTCTCATTTATAAGAGACTTTTGTTGGAGTAAGCTTGCCCTTCCTGCAATTTTGCCTCCCCCCCCCCGTACCGCTCGGTTTATTGCTTTTATGTAAATGGATGTGACTGTGAAGCGGCTAGAATACTTTTCAAGCTCTTGGTCGACTGAGCGTAGGGGAAATTCATTGCTCTCGTCGCTACGGAGTACATCTGCGTAAATTTTTGTACCTTCGAAAACTAAAATTTTATTCGATAAATTTTCCCCTTGGTTAGTACTTCCAAAGAAAGTCGATGCAAATTTTAATGAAGGGTTCAAAAGAATGTTAGATTGTAACGAGAGAAATTTTTGGAAGTGAAAATGCAATTTTCATCCTCATGTGTCCTGTACTTAGGGAAACGATTGGAATCAACTCATGCTTGCTGAAGGCCTTCACTCTCCCGGTATGCCGGAGGAACTTCAATGCTTCATTTCTTAAGCCTTGGCGTTGAATCCGAGCGGCAGCCGTGAATCTGATGCGATGTTTGGCGCAGCCGCCCCAACGGTGGTGAAGTGATAATCTATGCGTGGTATTATCTTTGTTTTGGCTGCAGAGGGTTGCACTGAAGAGGGTTGCACTGAAGAGAGTTGTGCTGAAGAGGGTTTGTGCTGAAGAGGGCTGCTCTGAAGAGGGTTGCTCTGAAGAGGGTTGTGTTGAAGAGCGTTTGAGCTGAAGAGGGTTGCGTCGAAGAAGGTTGTCCTTCAATGGATTTTAGAGACTTTCAATGTTCGCTGATACTGTCCGTACACGTCAGTTTACTTTTGGGAATCAATACTCTTATGACAAACTTATAGCTTTTCTCGCTGTGGCAGCGATGCTTGTTGCAGGCGTCATCGTGGGTTTAGTTTTGTAATTTATTACTCTTGTCATGTCTTGAGAGCCCTCATGCTGTGCTCTCAACCTTGTTAAGCCCGTATTTCCTTTCAGTTTTTCTTTTTCTCACATCATATTTTCCTGTGCGCATGAAGCGTATGTCATTAAGGTAGTGCGGCGGGCTGCTCTGCGACACCAACTAAAATGCTTCATCCAGTCTTGAGTTGAAATGAGCTGAATTTTTCCATGAAAATAACTATAAAAATGAGCTAACGGTGATGTTGTAAAGAATGTTATCCAGTTTTTCCAATAAATTGTTCAACTTTTTGTCTTTGCATTGACGTAACTCACATAAATTTATGCTTCCAGTAACCCGTGTCAAAGAAACCGTGTCATCTTGTGTCAAATTTGAGGCAGCCATTACATCCGTAACGAATGAAACATGCATTGCTTACCTGGGCATTCTGTGCCCGTAATCAGCAGCTCGTGTCCCAGCGCCAGATCGACCGACTGAGGGTAACAAGCCACTGCTCGCAGCCCGTTAGGCAGTCGTGTTGTTTACACTATTTTGATTGTGAGAAACGAACGAACGCGATATAATGGGCTGAACTAACGAGAAAGACTCCCCAGGGAGCGTGGCTGACACTAATAAAGGCAGCGGTAGAAATATTCTTGCCACCCCGGGCCCCTGTAATGCAATCTCTTGTGCCTGCAGCCCTGTAAACACGCCAGTCTAAAGCTCCAACATTACAGTAATGACGTCGTACGCAGCAGCCCACTAAATGCCGTGATGAGGACAAAAGAATGCACTGAGAACATTCGTTTGAACATTTATCTGAACGTTCGTTTTGTTTTGATCTCATGTCATGTTGATAGGGAGCATTATACTCGCTGCATTAATCTAATCCATTGTGAACGTTTTATTCTGGGGGTTATCTGTCGAAACATTTCTAGAGAAGAGATTCCCTGTCATCTGCCTCTGACTGCTCTGACCCCGTGTTGAATGAAGGGTTCTGTAACTGAGCCATTGAAGTGTGGCCGCAATCGAGGCGAAAATTTCATCGTTAAACTTCTGCCCATGCAGGGTTTTAGTTTATGGAAATTTTCTTTGAATTTTAATTGTTGTTTTATTACTCCCGTGGTTTTAAATACCTCGGTAGTTTTGATATCTTATATTCTAAAATAAACAGCAGTGGCTTAAAAGGCTCCGTAGAGTCAAAAAATTTTTTGCTTGCACTAGTAGGCTCTTGAATACTTACTATGCAAACCATCTAAACAAAATGATTGCAGGAGTTGAAAATGGTTAGTTGCACTAGTGAAAAGTGTTTGGTAGCGAGTAGTACCAGCAGGTGTGGGCTCAAAGCTGGCACCACAAGAGTACTGTCTGGTGTACCAGTGAGTTTCGCATACGTTTGCAAATGTGACTCGGTGTAAAGGGCTCATCTCGGTGACTCGGTGCTTCACACGCTGCTCATCACAAGCTGCAGACCGTGCGCTGCTTCTGTGATGCAGCGACCGTTGTAATAATGACTTTTGTTCAGTCATATAAATCGTCAACGGGTTTCTTTTTTACCTTAGGCTCATCGATGACGATAAGAATAAAAATTTTATCGTAGGATTAAATCATACATTTCCTGAGCAAAGTATTAAACTAACATGTGCCAGAGCATCACAAAGTGGATATCAATACTGTGTACATTTTGAATTTAAAAGCCAAACTCCCAAAAATCGCAATAATTGACAAACTATCCCCTTCAGATATCCAAGAAGTCTTGGATGGTCAAATATTTTAGTGTCACTCCTACGTTTGAACTCGTGTAGTGTTTCATGCTCGCATAAGCGAAGCATTTGGAGCTTTCTCTCTCATCACTACAAAAGCTCTCGCAACCTCCGCTGTGTCGGATGCGTGCAGCTTTGAAGTGCTCCACGATTGATCCTGCGACCGATTTCAGAAATTTGACGTATTAGGTCGGATCGAGGAGGCAGGCCCTCGTTTGATGTTCGTCTTAGGGCTGAGAAGCAAAATGTCTGACATGGATGTTACACGAAGCGGCGCTTGCCAAGTGATCGTTGGCGGAAGCTCTTCGTGCCCTAGGATATTGGCCTTTTTGCGTCTCTGGCCCATACAAACTAAGCTTTGGTGACGCCGCCGCCCAAATATCGAGGCGCCGTCAATGTGCCAAAATTGGATTCCAAAAGTTTGCCGCTTTTGAAACACCGAATTTCTAGGCATTACTCTGCGTCTTATGAAAAGGAATGAAACATAAATTTTGGCTGTCGTGACGTAAATTCTACCTTTTGGAGACGTTATTCTGGCACGTAACTTGAGACTTGAGTTATGTCATGTTTTACGACTCGTTTTAGTTTGAAGAGCGAACACCTCATACATCAAATATGATGTTCTTGCTGATTGGCGGTGCATAAATATTTTAATTCATGTCCCTTATTTACCATAATTAGTTAAATATTTACATTTATCGAGATAATTCAACGGTTATACATTCCGAAGAAGCTTAAGTCCTTCTATGATCTTGAATGGATTCATTTTTTATCTCTTCATCACCTCATTTCCTCACTTCCTTTAATTTCGTTTACGTCTCGTGCACTAAAAGTATTTTTCCTTTTGATTCATTCCTTCCATGTATTTTATTCTGACACACTCATACTTGACACTTGACTCAACTTCCAGTCGCTCAATATATGCTTCATAGTTCATCTCAGGAGATAGTGTGCTCATTTTGATATTCTTTTTACATTTAAACTGCAAATGAACTCGGTGCACTCTTTTGCCTTTGTACTGTCTCGTTTCCGGATGGCTGCAAACGTTCACGCGTAACGAGTTTAACCCCTTAACGATCAAGTTATTTTGGCGTGAAGGCAGCAAAAACCCCTTATGATAAACGAGCAACATCCTTATGAAACTAACCCGTAAGGTCCTTGTGTCGACAAAGGGTTAACAATGTTCGGAAGCCATGTAATTTACATGCACTTGATCCACCCGCTCTAGCCACATCAATCACTTCCGTCTGTACTGCAGCCCATCTAGTCTACAAACATCACGTAAGCAGGCGCACAAATACGCAAAAGAAAACCAGGACAGTCTTTTTACTAAGAGTTTTCAACATCAGACAATATGTAGTCAACCTTAACATGAATGTTGGAAAATATTCACATTGCCTAAGTAGACTCGTTATTTCGCCCATTTTGTCCTCAGCTTAGTCCGTGCAGGATATCGACCCTTCACCGACCAAGTCATTCTGGCGATAAGGCTGCACTAAGTGTTGTACAAACATTAACACCAGCCTTATATACCTACGCAATAAAACAGAAACTTTATTAATTTCAACGCGCTTTACCGTTAAGGTTTCAATGCCTTACAACTACTGTCGTGATGAGGAATGTGAGGAATGTGTGGCTTAAGTTTCCTTTCCCAAGCGAAGTACTCCCTGGTTACGTGAAATACCTGGCTTGAGCCGGGATCGAACCCTGAACGTCCCGGCTGCGAGGCCATCACGCTAATCAGTACGCCATGGAGCCACGACGACTCATGTAAGACAGCATTTAGCTTGTTACGAAAAGCTAGTAATATTCTTGTAAAAATTGATTTCGAAATTTAGATCGACTCTTCACACCTGTGTCTAATAGTGAGGTGATTAACTGTATTAATAAATTAAAAAGCAAGTCAAACAGAATTAAAACGTTTACCTTAAAAGTTTAAAAATCCATAGCTGACTTAATTTCGCCTATTCTAGCTGATCTAAATCAAAAAATCTTTTTCCACTGGAATCGTCTCGAATACTTTGAAAGTAGCAAAAGTAACTTCAATTTTTAAAACGACGACAAACAGTGTATAAATAATTATAGACCAATCTCTGTTCTTCCAACTTTTAGTAAGATATTGAAAAAATAGCACACAAAAAATTGTATTCATATCTTGAACGTAATTTTTACATGTATTTGACAAACAATTTGGCTTCCGGTCTCAGAGATCAACGAC
>VOMN01002922.1:0-39178 GCA_014899125.1 Orchestia grillus
CAGCCCTTGGACCTCCCGAATCTTCGCCGTGAAACTTCGGTGTACACTTTCCAGCTTCACTATGTTTTCCTTGATTCTAAAATTGGCAACAGTACTCTGCCTGGGGTAGGATCAGCGCCCTGAACAGCGAAAGTATCGGATTCGATTCTCGTGTCCGGAAGACTCGCAAGATCCAGCCAATTTGTCGCTGCCATTTTTCCCGCTACCCGTAGTTCTGCAAATCAAAAGTCAAAGCTCAACCCTAAATTCTTTAATTTCGTGATTACCTCATTTGTTAAACGGACACTTTCTCAATCGAATATTATTTAGTGCGTTATTTACCCTTCGAATACGTAAATTCATTATAATACATTAATGTGTACTAGTTATGAATTAACCTTGGTGATCGAATGGAAAACTTTCGTTTCTTTACTTTAAAGCTTGAGAAGTAAATTTTATATGAAAAAATTTGGGTATATGATCAAATTGTGCGCCACAATACAAACTCTTATAGCAATTCCGTGGTTGATTTAAATTTCAACGACAATTTGAACTAAATTTGTTTTGCTCGTGGTTAATTAGAAATAACCCCAACAATTCCAAGGGATAAAGTTTCCTCTATTTTGCCCAACGATTTACAATTTTATGATGGAATTCAGTCAATTACTTTTGTCTTCGGCTACGCTGCGCAACATTGTCCGAACAATGCGTATTTTTGAGAGCTGTATGACGACAACACATCTTATGCTTGGTGTTAAATATGAGAATTGACACATTTAGCGTCGTGCTGAAAAGGCTTTTCGACATTGGATTCCATACCAACACGTCTGAAGTGTGACTGCGATATTTAAACAAGAACCACTGGACAGTGTCTGCCATTACTGGCTCTGTATCATATGACTTGGAACATATGTATGGGCTGGCCGAAACCTTGTTTTCAACTATTTTTGGCCTGAACTTTACTACGCAGCAGTAAACAGTACTCAAGCGCATGCGTCATTCGAGGTTGTAGCTGATGACAATAAAATCATTCATCGGCTTATCTTCGTCTTATTGCACTCGTCAGTAGTCTAAATTTTATCGTCATGTGGCTTACTTGAAAAGTTTTATTAGTTAAATTGTAAGGTTTCAGCTCGTTTCCTCGAGCTGTTTACATGTAGACAATATGTTGCAGGATTGGCTATTTTATCATTTATCAACGGAAATCTGCAAGCAAAACTGTTTGGAACATTTTGAATTGCTACTTAACTATTTAGCTCAAAATTAAAAAAAATGAACATTCATAATCGTCCAAATTAATAACCTGTAAAATTATGTTTGAGAATATTGGATACCTTATACATGGGAATAAAGTTTTATGTACATTCATTACCTCAGGTAAAATTAGTGGGATAATCAATGTCTAAGGCTCGATTTTTTTTTCGATCACTTGTACTTTGATGTTAAAAAGAATAAAAACTATTGAATTCATGGATTTATTTTATAACAAAATCGTTTTTGCCACAGCTAAGAACCCTTGAAAGAACATGAAATTGCGCGCGCGAAATAAGGGAAAGGAATAATTTTTATGTATCTTTTTTTTTCGACGACGAGTTTCTATAACTTAGATTCTATAGGAACTCATTGGATTGCTTTTCAAAACTTTATTTCACATGAAATAAATAATTACACTCTATAGGCGACGCTTTCTAAATGTGAGTCGTTACCAAGAATACTGGGGCAAGAGAAAGTGTGCCTTCACAGGTCTTTGAACTCGTAGGGGGAAATTCTGCCGACTCATAGCCACTAGACTATAGGCCATATTGCAGTCTCAAAAGCACATTAAATCTAATACCAAAAGTTGTATTTGATGAGATTAAGCAAATGAGGAAAGTAATTTTACATCACAGAAGTCTGTCTCGGCTCTAAAAGCTTTGCTCTTTCCCTGCACTCTTCAACTGGACAATTAGAGAAGACTCAAAAAAAAAATTTCAGTGGACAATTTGCCTTAGCATTTATATTTTTAATACTAAATGATGCTACATGACTGAAATTCACAACGTAAATAAACAGGTTCCAAAGGAGCTTCAACATAAGTACACGAATCCCTTGTTTGTACAAGCGTCACCGCATGCAATATCCAGTGAAGGCTCGTCACAATGCGAGAGTAGTGATTGCGCTCATACCATATTTGAGGAGAAATTAAATTTGCTCATGCGTTAAAAAAGGAATGATTTTGATCCCCATGCATGACAAAAACTGATGCAAACACAAAGTTTATACATGGCATGAATTATTGTTAAAAAATATGTTAAACGTTAATAAAATATGCCAAAAAAATATTTTAATTATATAAGCATACTGAAATCAAAAACTCATTTATTAACCTACAATCAAGAAGCAAAAGAGCTATAAGTTCAGCTTTACAACTTGAAAATTAGCGAGATAAATTTCTGGTCTAAAACGATTCGATGAATTCGAAATGATTCATATTGGCAGCCAACTTCCTTTAGTCATTACAAAAATGTACTATTTTCAAAATAATGAACAAAACGTGCCGACAATTCAACAGTAAAATGAGATCTTAGCGACATTTAAATGCATATCTTACTTTAAGAGACTCTCAATTGTTTAAAATTAGCTGAACGACTCCCACTGTTCGTGCTGGCTGTGAGGGACTAGTAGTACACGCTCTTCTGGCAGAGCAGGACGCGGTTATTGCTCATATCAACCTCTCCAACTCAGATGTGACATGATGCCGTGTCATTATTTTTAAGAACAAAATTAACAAAAATACAACTTCTTTGGCTTCATTTATAATGAATGCTCAAATTCAACTATTTGACTATAGTAAACAATTTCCGATAAAACATACATATGATTTCTTTTTTACATACCTGTCAGATTGGAAATTCATTGTAAATATTCAGATATCTTATTTTACACGACAGCTTCAAAACTTGCATTCATTAAGCTTGTGTTTTCCGAGCTAGCTGAGGTATAACGAACATAAATTTACCTGAAATTCTGAACCGAGGGATGGATTATGAAAGACTAGTTAGCGTTGCAGCGGAACAGGAAGGAGACGACAAACCAGTCTGGCGAGCGCCGTCGCTACCTGCCTGCGTCGCTGGACGAAGCCCGACAAGAGCGGCCGCAACCAGTGCGGATCCTCCAGCTTTTGTTGCGAAGTTAATTTCAACTTTTTTTGTCAGCGTGAATTTCAACCCGTTCAGCTTTCGCCGCCAATTTTAATTTTTGTTATTTTAGAATAATTTAAATTGAAACAGATATCAGCATTGGGACCAAAACTCGGCTCCAATAAGCTCTACATCAATGTTGAGAATAACAGGTCATCACAAGTTGAGACTTGATGTCTTCTATTTTTTAATATAATTGACGGATCTACTAAGTGCAAGAAGAAATTGCATTCATACTTGTTTAAAAATGAAAGTACATCAATTATAGTACCGATTGAGACGGTCCTCTGATATTAACTGCCAAATATGGCAAGCGTTGCATAGTTTGAAAGGCTTTTTCACTTTGTAGTCCGCAAGACTTCGTTAAATTTCTTCATTGTCACTCATTTCTACTTCTATCCTCCTGCGAGAAATATGTAGGGAATATACTCATCCCCTCCAAATTTCTTTTGAATTGGGGACAAAATTATCCCCAAGCAAACCGGTAAATCGACTGGTCCAATTTTAAATTTATTACCTAATAACGATACAGATAAGAGTACATAGTTCAAATTAGCCAGAATAGCGAGTTACGATTTGACGAAGATTATATTACAGAAAAATAAATTTAAGATTTAAGACATATTTAATTCGGTAAGTAATGAGGCTTGTACAGATAGAGTTCATAAGAAAATACACGGCTCAGCAAGGGTGGTGGTGACACAGTGAGAGGTGACACGGCTCAGCAAGGGTGGTCGCATTTACAAGTCATTTTTCAACTGTCTGCAGCTAATGCTACGGCGCCGTGAGCTGGTGGCCAGGCAACTACAGCCGCCCTAAGCAAGAAAAAAGTTAATTAACGTTAATGGAAAGTCATATTTTTTGATAAAATGAGTAATCCTCAACTGAAGAATGCATGAAACACACCCTAACCTTGATATATAAGTTAGCAATACTTAACGTCAGGTACGCACTGGATAAGCAGCGACGAGAAGCTCGAGCAATGACTTAAGCCGCTCGGCGCACTCCCTACTTAAGTGCGGGTAAGTAGCAAATGCACTAATTATACAACAAGTCATAGGAGACAAATTCCAGAAATTATTTTCTATAAGCCCCGAGAAAGAGAATATTTCTCGGTTAAACGAGATTATTTCAAAGCCCGTGAGAATATTCATCAACTGGAAACGACAGAGGCATCAGAAAACAAAAAAATTTTTATTGTTGCCCTACGAAAGAGGCGCATTCCAAGTTGATGTATCGTTTTTAAAATACTCATTTAATACATCTAAGAAACGATTGACTACCCAGAGCTGCATTTTGGCCGCGTTTTTAACGGTGCTGTGGAACTTATAAATTAGTGTTTGACTCATTTTTTTGAAATACACTGCCAGGGCTTCTCGTAGAGAAGAACGACTCGCACAGATACGTAATTTTGGATTTTACCTTACATGATATTACATTCTATTATAACAAAGAACATTGACAATAACAATTGATGACAATATTAAAGATAATTGCAGTAATTATGGCAATAAAATATAAATACCAATGATTACAAATGAGAATAACAATTTTTGGGACTAATTTCAGATGAACTTCACTTTCTCATGTTAATGTTTAAAAATTTTTCTCATTTCACAATTACTAAATACGAATTATATTTGTGAGTAGTTTCCTTAGGACTGGAGCGCTGAGTATCGTGGCACCTCTGCGATCGCTGCGGAGATGTCCAAACGGCGCGCGACCGCAGGGGCGTTCCGGCCGACGACTGATTTATCGCACGTCTGTAGGTCGGTCCCGCCTAGGAAGACGCAGGAAAACTTATGAAATGAGGCTTTTTCTACCATCGAAGTAAGCCTAGGTCAAGCTTCTACACTGATTAGTACTCATTACACTCGTATTTTGTCTGGTTTGGAAGACTGCTTCGCTTTGTAGTCCGCAAGCACTTGCTGAATTTTTTCATGTCATTCGTTTCTACTTCCATCCTCTTGTGTGAAAATGTAGAGTTCATTGTTCATCCGCTCTCTCAAAGATTTTCCTAAGGACTGGACAGTTATTTATGAAAGTATTGATAATTGATAACTCAAGGCTATAGAAACGAAAGTTACCGGCTCAATCCTATGAGCAGCTCTGAGTAATTCTTGCTAAATTATGCAGAAGTCAACACTCATAACGTCGAACAGAAGTGGAAAGGAGAATTCAGCCATGTCAATCTATAAATTTATCAACTCAATGATGACGCCAATGCATTGTAACAATGTTTTGTTGTAAGTTGACGAAGATCATTTCAATATATGGTGAGAAGTCGAACGCATCGTGATATGCAACTATACTCGTAATAATATTTAAACCTAAAAATTAAAAAAATACTTTTGAACATCGCTTGCAGATGCTTTTCCTTAATTCGAAGTGAGTAGCCGAGTGATAATTTTTTCTATCAATTTCAAACTTCGTTCGATTTCCTCACTAAAAAATATTGAACAGTGTTTGCATTTTTAGCATAAAATGAAAAATCGAGTTTCACTGTTTACAATCGTTGATGTCGTGCATGTTTAGCGTCTGACAGCAGAGTGCACGGCCTCTAAAATGTCGTGCACGTTCAGCATCTGACAGCAGTGTACACCGCCTCTAAAATATCATACACGTTCAGCGTCTGACAGCAGTGTACACGGCCTCTAAAATGTCGGACACGTTCGGCGTCTGACAGCAGTGTGCACGGCCCGTAAAATGTCATACACGTTCGGCGTCTGACAGCAGTGTGCACGGCCTGTAAAATGTCGCGCACGTTCAGCGTCTGACAGCAGTGTGCGCCGCCTGTAAAACTTTACAGGGTTGTAACTTGTTTCCCGCGTAGCACTCGCTGCAGAGATCTCCGCTCTATACTTATGCACGAATATCAATGCATCAAGAGTACTTTTTTATCCATCTAACTTTTTACTTCAGTCACTTCAAGTTCAGCTTCTTCACTTCGTTTTCATAACCAGTCATCTCGCTATCGTGCTTCGTTGCAATTATGTTCTAGAACTAAATTACTTAATCAAAGTACTACGAGCAAAAACGTAGAGCCAAAACACCAGTAACAGGCATTGGAAAAAAATCAGGCCTTCTGGAGAAATGTTGGACATAAGAAAAAATATCATCAATGCAGACCCGTGGTCATTCCATCGCAGCTGCTTGAACTCTAAATAGGCCATCCAGGCAAAAGTGTCGCAATTGCAGCTGCATGGCGATTAGATTACCAATCAACACGATCATGATGCATGGGTTCTAAGATCGCGGGCCAATCCACTGCAGCGAGTTCCCTTCAGTGCCTACGAGACCAAGTCCGCTGCTTCACAGACGTCAGCTCCGGTCACGGATTTGGACTGGAATCTGTGGGTTGTAAATCAAACTTGCCGGAGGTTGAGAAAACGCGGATACGAGCTCTGACTTACAAGCATCTTCCCTGCTCCAGATCGTGATAAAAGGTTTAGACTGAACCTGTTCTGGTCTACCTGTTTGATGGAGCTTGGAATAGGTTATGATGAAAAATAACCTGCTGCCGTCCAACAGCTTTAATTTGTGCCTGGCACACAAACGCACTCATGCAACGGCAACAGTTGAGTTTACGCACCCAAATCATCAATATAGATTTTAAGCGTAAACACTTCCGCGGTACTTTTTCTGAGTTCATTAATACAGGACCTCGCATTCTCTACCAAGACGGCCAAACTGTCAATTGGAGGTTGGTGCTCTCCAAAATGGCTATGCTCCCTTCTGCACCGAAACATAAACGTAATTTAACGACAGTCGAGCGCGAGATCTTATTTACTTGTATTTGGGTCTCCCTTATCCAGGATGTCTTATCCTCGTGCGCTCGTTGGACAATGCTGAGCGCCTCAGTAAATGCCTTTCCAGAGGCCACCGTTGTGAGACGCATTGTAGCCTCTGCCAGCACTGCATCTTCAGCTTGATTTCGGGAGCAATAGCCTCGCGAAGCCTCCCTTTAAAGATATTATCGAGTTTTCTAAGGCAATAGTTTCTTTTTAGGGTAAAAGGTAAATAAGAGCGCATAGTGATATTTTACCCCAATGATAACAAAATCATCAAGGAAGACTGTACACCGTTCCTCCCGTTATACAGAGTGTCTCAAAAAAATGTATACCTCCCTTTTAAGTGCTAATAAAATGAACCTCAATGTACCGATTTTATCATACTACTTTGTCTCCTTGGGTGTAGAAATTCATTCTGTATCACACTATTGCAGAAATTTTGCAAATTGAGTTTTACACTTGAAAAAAATTATTTTTTTGGCACATAATTTTTGGATTTTCCTGAAGCGTTTCTGAAACCATACTAATATTTTCTTGAGTTTTAGCTCTTTTTTTTCTTCCACTTTTTCTATAGTTTAAAATTAGAACAGCTCCTTCTTCATCAAATTTGCGGACAATACGATACAAGGTAAATTTTAGTTGGAGACGCTCTTCCTCGAAACAGTCTGGAAATTGCTGGCACACTTGTTGGTAGCTTTTTGTTTGAAGCTCTTAAAACTAGAAAAATTTGCCGCTTCTTTGTTAGTTGCATCTTTTAGGAATTCAATTAAACTTAAATATTATCAAACAGATTGCAATAAATGAGATCCAGTATCATATCTACAGTTATTCTTAAAATTTATTTTTCATTATGAATTAGAGTCTCCTCGGATTCCGGACAAAATCCATTTCGAGTTGTCACGCAGTATTGTTTTCTAAACGCAAAGTCTTTTTAATTTTGCAAAATTTTTGCAATGGTGTGATACAGAATGAATTTCTGCATCCAATGAGACCAAGTATGGTGAAATCGGTTGATTGGAGTCTATTTTATTAGCACTTAAATGTAGGTATACATTTTTTTTAGATACCCTCTACAACAAAATGCGATCGAGAATGTCAGAATTCAGCAAATGTGAATTAATTTCTTTACACTACAATCACTCGTAAAGTGTGTTTTCAAGAATTATTCAGATTTTTTATGAACTTATCAGAGTTGGTCCGTGAATTTGCATTATGTATTCGAAAAAACTGGGTTAGAAGTTATTTACCTCAGTTAAAAAGGGTTGCACTTTTTCTAATATGCATTGAAATTTTTTTTTAATTATTTACCTTGATTTTGAAAAAATGCACGTTTTTAATGCATTCACATTTACGACGTTTATTTGTGCGTTGAATTAGAGAGTATAAAATTTCTAAACCGAATTTTCATGCTCTGATGATGTGAGACAGGGTAGAATTCCATGTAGGATTTACTTAGACTTTATATGACACATTTGTTGCATGTTTCTTGCCAAACTTATGGAAGGAAATAATTTTACATGAGTAGAGAGTTAATGTGACAATTATTTATGAATTAAAAAAAATTGAATTACAAGAAAAGTTATCATTCATATCAATTTCAAAAAGTGTAATTGGAGCGAAAGGTTAGATGACTTACATTTTCAATAGAGTTATCGTGCACATGTATCAGCCGTTGTGACCTTTCGACAGCCTTTGGCATCATGGCACGCACTCATGAAGATATTACTAATGAAATAATGAAAATATTCATTCAAAATTTGTTTGAGCACACTTTTCAATCAATCGTTTCATGATTTTCTGAGCACATTATCGGATCATATTTTGCTGCGAGGTTTAGCGAATTCTCCTGGAGTTCCGAATCTTAGACATCACTTTTAGAGCTCTACGAATGTCACCCGTAATTCACCTCTTTTCTTGTGAAAAAGGACTACAAATGAACACATTCACTTAAGACCTCTTCCATGAGAATCAATTTAGTAATCAAAGAATAATGTAGATTAAAATGGTAGTAACGAGTCCAACTCGCTGCTTACCCTGTATGTCTGCAGTTCGAAAACAAACTTACCCTCTGTGGTGATAGAACACATGATCCTTTTGAACTGATGTTTACCTTGGGTTCTATGTTATATGAAACTGCGAAGAGTACTACATGTATGTAGTGCAAAATTAAAACGATGGTTTTCTGGTTGAAACCTTTCGGCATCCATCCAGGTAAATTCTCATCTTTTAAGCTTCTCTCCTGGGTCTCAATCGATAGAAGAAGTCAGCAGAAGGGACGAAAGATCGATGAAATTATTTAAAAAAATGTAAAGTACGTTTGGAGAACTGTATCGTGACTAATGTTGGGTAATTTACAATGCAGATTTAACACCCAATCTACCACAATGATTCATTCCCGAAATAGAAACGAAAACGAAAATTCTTTCGTGATAATTTAGTTCACCACCAATTATGAATTCTTTTTAGTTGCACTAAAGCTGATTTTCTGGATCTAAAAGTTGCACCAAATACACGATGAGTTAGAAGGACCTTTCGTTGTACTCGCTATAAGACCGAATCGCTCGCAATCTAATAGGCCTGACGCTTTTTGTTAATGATAATTAACTGGGGGTATATTAACTTGTTCATTTATAATATTCAACATGTTAGGGATTGTGTATCATATAGTAGCAAGAAAAAGTTTTGAAAATCAATTTTTAGGAATTGAAGACTTCGTCTTTCAAGTGGTACCATATTTAGCCATGCACTCTTCAAGTTATCTGCAATGGTGCTCTCAAAAAAAAGGCCAATACTTGATTTTGTGGGCTAGCAATTTGTCTATGGCTCCCTCAGGTTCATATAGGGGTTAGGATTTGCTTGCGTACTCCCTGGATTTACAGTACCCGCAAAAATAATGTTGCCGTCTCAAAAAATAGTGACATAAGGAAACTGAGACATTAAATGGAGCTACCAAAAGAGCGTTTAATTGGCAGACGATTAAGCCACTCCGTCCTCCCATTACATTTTCGCCTCCTGCAACGCAATTCCAAAAACCATGAGATTATTTTGCCGCTTCCTATATTCCCTCTACCCTAAAATCTTGAATATTGTTTATAGGTAATGAGACTTGACGAAAGAAAAAAATTTCAATTGGATAAACTTTTTAGACAAAGTTTACTCGGTTCCAAGTAGTAGTGAGTCTGATTCACGTATTGTGAAAATATCATTAGCTGTTACAATAATTCATAGCAGGTATTAGCATTACTAAAAACACCTACTCGGAATAATTCATGTTCATGTGAACTTGGAGGAAAAATTATGCAACACAATTTAACAGGACGCGCTATATTTATGCTAAAATATGTCTATTTTTGCCATAAAAGATCGACAAGTCAACCTCTTGTATTCAGAGTAAAAGAGGAATATTACCCAAAATTACTTTTCCATATCTTTTATACTATGTGGCCACCAGAATTTTTATTACAGCCTCCAGTTTTGCATCACACGTCGCACGCAGATGTTTTTGATAGGTAGAGCCCATTTTTTGCGTAATATCGCTTCCAGATAACCGAATGAGGCGGAGACTGCAGCAGACATTACTCTCCAGTAGTGACCCCTTAGAAAAGTAATCGTAATTTAAATTAGGGTATTGAAAGGGCAACTCTCCCTTTCTGATGAATTAAGGAATGTGTTCCCAAATCCAGGTTTGGGTAACTTTGGAGCAGTGAAATGCGCACCCTCAATGCGTTGGGCCGCGCTAACGCAGACAATTAAACGTTTAAAATGACAATGATACATCTCAGGGTGTAGTAATTACTCGAATTACTCGTGAGATAAACGAGAAGAGGCCTTCAAGTTACCGTTACAGCAGCCCAAACCATCGCATATTACGGACATAGACTGACATTGATTCACTCCTCTACCTTCAATCGAACTGTTTGCACATCTTCTTCTTCTTCTCGGTCACTCTGATGATTTATTTCCTACGGGACCTTAAAATTACTCTCTTGTGCAGCATACGTGCCTTACTTTATTTCTCTCAATATATTGGAGTGTCTCTTAACTATCATATCTTTAGAGATATGTAAATGCGTGTTCATTCCGCCATCCCATCATTTTGAGAATGGTCTTGAGATCTCTTTTACGTACTCGTTGCACCCAAGCTATATTCTCCCTATCGCCTCTGCCTCCAATTCTCTGGCGGAATGACAAAGGTTTGACCGCAATTTCTCTCGCTTGTTTTGATTAACTGCGGGCTTCGGAAACTATGTTTCATGCCTTGCCCGAGGCTATTGCGTGTGGTGCTAATGTCGTGAAATTTGTTGACTACTTCCGGGGGTATTCAACGACAAAGTTTCAAAATGGAGCAGCCAGTGGATAATTTCTTCTTATATTATGAAGATTTATAACCCTCTCTTGTCTATGGTCACCAGTATTTTATTATCCACAAATAGTAGAATATGAAATAAAACTAACAATTATAAGCTTTCGAATGAGGTAACACTTTTTAGTATTGCTCAAATGTACAAAGGTTTCAGAAGGGATTTAACTTCTGTTATTATAAATATGGCTCACTTCGTTTACCTACGTCGGCCAATTATCAACTATCAAACTCATAATCAGGTACCATAAAAAATATTAGGTCACAATTTCCAGTTAATTATCAAACAATGAATTAAACTCATGTTTAATCTCATGTTCTTACTCATGTTCTCTAGTGACGTAAGTTCAATCTGATTCTCCTGTAGTTTGCCACCCGGACGTTGGTTAAATAGATAATTAAGTAAAAGTGATTTAAGAAGAAGATTCAAAAACTGGAATGATAGGTCTCACATTAATGTTTTCCATCGTAGTATTAAAAGTTAAGATCTGGTTTTTCATCTCGTTTAATTTTAGTAAAAGTCAACTTTAAGCTTACATGCTTGTATTGACTAGTTCTACGTCTACTTCTTTGTCATCCATATTTAATATCCTGAAATGTCGTGAATGAGCTCATGAAGTATTTCGCTCCAATGAGATCAGATATGCCATTTTATTTTAATTGTCGAGAAAGAAGCAGTGAAGCTCTTCCTGGACTGAACTAATTTCACCATGTGAACATAGCGCCTGCAGGGAAGTGTTTCACCATCCTTGAGTCAGATGACAGTCCGACACGAGACGGTCCCGGTCGATAACGAAGTCGTTGCTTGGCACTGGGGTACGTTGAGGTCGATTAGCATTCCTGAACAGCGCAAAGCATGACGGGGTATTCCAATAGCCAGGTCAGCTGAGTCACTGTTATTTCGGTCCATGTGCACGAAACGAAGACGAGAGAAATAAAATTAGGCTCAGTTACTGGTTCAGTCAGGGGGTTTTAGAGCGGGCTTTAGGGTTCACTGATTGGTATCAATAACTACGTACACGACATGGCTTATGCGCGTTGGTATCACAGCAGCATGCTGCACTTTTAGTAGTTCAATAAGATGCTTCCTTTTTCCAATTTATTTTTTACTTAGACCTCACTTCAGCGAAATATCCCGGTCTTAGTCCGTTGCTACTGAGACATTTACGAAAATAGTAATTTCAAATCAGTGCATATTCATGCAAGATATTTTGAATTGACTTCGCTTCTAGGCGTTAGAGAAATACGGAATAACACAGGCAATTTATTCGTCATACCTTGTGAGTCTTCTTGTCCTATAGTATTCAATCAGTTTCCAGATTTCTATTTCATACTGACGTCAGGAAAATGATCAACGTATAAGAAAGATATACTCAGATTATGGGAACGGTTGTTTATTTTTATTGCTTACATTCAATGTAAATGCATTTTCAGAGGACGGGCGCTTCTGGGTTATTTCTATGGTAATTTCTATAAAAATCAAGCCGAAAAATTAATATCTAGCACAAAAACGTTTGATGGAAGCAAAAAAATGTGTATTGAAGTAAATCAAAAGTTTGCTCAAAAAATAGACACCGATAATCCTTAAAAACAACAAATTAGTGCATATATAAAGCAAGCTACGAATTAGAACTACGATGCCCACTATTAAATAATAGCACTCGTTGCAATAATTTATTAATCACGTGTTACTGACAAGACTCCAGATAGTTTCCAGCACTCACGAGATTATTACTTCTTAAAAACAGGTAAGCTACGAGATAAAAAACTACCTTCTGCGAATCAATATGGAATGAAACGCACATAGGAGGAACACATACCGTCAGGTAACGTTTACGTGGAATAAACTCCAATAAAATTACGCCCAGAGATGATCTTCCGCTGAGCTTCGCCGCTGCCCTGCAAGGATCTCCATGCTACTGTGCATGTCAATCCTACTTGCATTAGGGCAGTTCCTTAATTAGGGCAGTGCAAGATTTAATACTTACAGATAACGTATACGACACCACTGGAGTGTTAGTAATGGCGACACTTTGTGCAGACAAAACATTTTGACATTATTTTGATAATATTCTCCACAACAAGGAACAGCAAAATGAGTACCTACAATTCTCGCAGCTGATAGAATGAAATACTGACACCCCAAATGCTGCGAGACAGTTTATGAAATGCTGACAATGGAATACTGGCAATGAAATACAATGAAATACTGATATCCCAAATGTTACGGGACAGTTAATGCCCTCGAAGTTTTCGTGCTGTTTATGTTATGCCCTCACCGGTAGCACTATTTATCGTCTTCGCCTGAATGCTGATTTCGTCGCAAGAAGCAATCCATTTCTTAATTCTGTGTTCTTTTTGTGTTAATTCTTCAAAAATTGAATAACAACATCGATCCTGGTGTTTATTCTAAGGTATTTACAGAAAATTGAAATGGTAGGTTGAACAAATAATAAAATAAGTACTCTTTACAGTGCAACTTCAGACATATAAAATTACCCTGCACTTCATACTATGGAATCTATAATGTCTATTTTTATGCAATTTCAATGGTCTCAAAATAGAGACAAATGAACAGGGGAGAAAATTTATACTTGCCTTTGCTTGCGTAAGCTGAAAGGTTATGCACGCATTAACGACTCAGGCAAGCAGGAAAAGCTAGCAGCTAAATCTCGCAGCTCTGTGCATGGCGCAAGTTATAAGTTAGGTGGTATGGGCAGGAGCTCCATCAGGTCTGAATCGATACTCGAGAACACCAGCCACCTCGTAATCGAAATGCATGGCGTGTTGCTACCATTCTTGAGCAGTAAATACAGACACCTCTACCTTCGTTTCTATCTTCAACCCTTTACTTTCTGTCTGCCTCTTACAAGTTTCCTACTCACCTCTGGCATTATCGGTGATTTGGATTTAACTTAGCTCGAATGTTCTCGGAAAACATTCCGGCAAATTTGAAAAATCCTCTCAAATTAACTATGTCTTTTGAACACAAGCAGTTTCACATTTCGACAAGGCATTGATATTGGATAGACAGTCAAGAAACTCATAATGCTTTGAATGCATAGTTAGTCTCCTGATCCAAACCCAGTTGACCATACGAGTTCAAAACACAATGTTTTCAATGGTCGAAAGATTATTTTCAGAAAAAAAATAACTTAAAATGCGAGTATATACCTGCAAGTTTTCGTAAGAAGCTCACTAGAATCGACAACAGAAAACTTAAAGCGATAAAACACAACATGGGTCATGCTACAAAACGTATATTAAATCCAATAATTGTGTTGTTATACAGTACTTCGTTATTAAGTTTGTGAGTTTATCCCAATAAATACGTTATTTAAGTTTTGCAATCAAAAGTTATAAGTTCAATTTAAACGTACAGGAAATTTCTCAGTTATGAACACCAAAGAACTGTTGGTGAGTAAAAAATTCAACATTCAATCACTTATGTTGCTCACTTAGATCGTTTGTTATCATTCAATCACTTAGATAGTATGCTATCACTTATATTGGTGCTACAGCATACCATCTTATTACTTACCGAGTCGACAATGCTCTGCATTATAATCCCTAAATATTGCGGGAAGATCACGCAAAGCAGTCTCAATCTCCTGTGCCCTGGATGTCTATTCCCTAGCATCTATTTCTGTTCTAAAGTACTCGAAACATTATATTTCTTCAGTTTCCCCAATCTATACGTTTTAAAAATAATCTTGAGCAATCTATAGCTAGTGTACTAACGTAAGAATTTCAACGATGGGAGTAGTTGAAAGTGAATTGAGAGAGCTAATTAATTCAATATTTTCTAACTATGCCTATCGACTTGTTTACACACACATGTCACATCTCTAAATTTGTCTTTCCAAAACCTGAAGTATCGGTCGCCTTGGTTATCAGTGTCACTAATTGCATTTTTCACAAATATTCATAAACGCCTTAACCAATTATAAAGATTGGGATAAGCGATTTATGTATTGTAGTGATAATTCTCCACGAAAACGGCAGAGGGAAACGGTCTCATTCAACAGCTCGCGGAAATGCGAAGGTACACCATGCTCACAAAGCGGCTGCACTCCAGTGTGGCCCGGACGTGGAGGCTCAAACCTCTCCAAGGTATCCAATGTATCTGTTGTTGTAACGAATTATTCGATCAAGCAGTGAATATGAGAGTGATGGCTGTCGAAAGCATGGCTAGCTTAGGTAAAAAAAATTTTGCATAGCGGCAATTTCGTTTCTATCTGTAATTCTCCATGAAAACGATTATGCTTGGAGTGACAATTGCAGTAACAACCGAGGGACATACGCTAATAGTATTCTAAAAGAATGATAGTTTTTAAATTACTGTATATAAAATCAGAAGAAATAAATTAGCACGTTAGTGAGTCAATTTTCCGCACTCAGGTCACGAAATGTTATTTACAGATTTTTTAAAAGATGATTTTATACAGATTTTATCACTTAAGATAAGAAGACAATTTTGCACGAAAATTTCTCATTTTTTCCGATCCACGATGTTAGCATCAGAAATGTAGAATTAAAGAATAATTTTCCTGCTCTGACTCCGACTGCGCTGCCATCGCTATGTTGGACCTTGGTCTTGCCTCCATTTTACTTATTTGAAGCAAAAAATTGCATTAGTTGAGTACTGCTCAAAAGAATGAAATGTTATAAAATATACAAGGCGTGACAAGTCCTTGAGAACGTGGTAACCTCCGCTGACAAAATCAGTAAAGACAGAAGATAGAGCGTTATATGACCGTGGAACGTTCTGTACATGTGAAGTCTGACCAAATACACATCAGTCAATGAAACAGCCATCTGCTGCCATAACAGCTTCTACATGCTTTCAAAACTGTCTGCAGCTGGTAATGAGGCAGGCTTTTGAAATGTTTGTAATGGCATCCCCTTAGGCTGCCTGGGAGCCGCAACGGGATTGAGTGCATGCTTATTGGAGCCTGGCTCTCTCAACTACACCCTGGACGCAATAGCCCAAAGGGTTAAGGTCAAGGGAGCTAGAGGATGAGAGGAGAATCGGAGTATTCCTAGATGCTTCGCATGTTTCAGCCTGCTCTCGATCCACTCGGCTCGGGGTGCTATGTCCTTCTGGATTCTCCCAGACATGAACTGGCCTCTCTATATCAAGTGCAACTTGTAATGTAGGTCTCCATGAACCGAACATCGGATGGCGACCTCGTCAACCTTTAGCTCCCTTCCGCGAACCCTCATGAATTTCCCAGGGTCCGCTTGAATAGCGACTTCGGCGGAGTCGAATAATTCGGGCGTCATAGTCCCGTTTGAGCAATAACAATATCGTTTCCTTGGGGAAATTACTTTCACATCACCACTGGCGGCTTCTAGCTCTCACTGAACTTTGAGGACGAAAGATCAGGGGACGTTAAGGAAGGAACTGATCTCGGAATAGGAAAGTCCTGCGATTCATTTTCAGATAAACATTATTACACGAACTTGTGCTTTCAATTTCTGATGGAATAGGGGATAAGTTATAGTTTTTTTAGAGGGCAACTAAGCGCTTTAAAGTTTCAGCTTCCCTCCCGTTGCCGAGCGCCTTACACACGCTAAAACCCCACATGGCAACAAAGTCTGCCCACGCTGAAACCCCTCATGGCAGCAAACTTGGGAGCACTTGGCATAATTCCTTCTTTTTCCGTAAGCATTTGAAAAGTAGGAACCCAATTTTTTGAGTAATAGTAACGCTAATGTTAGAGTAAGTTCATAATTTAACCCCATGTGAGTAACTGCAGCACGCCCACCTCTGGGGCACACACAAGTCGCCAGATTACCTGAAGGCCCAGCCTGGGCAGCGTAGCCAGGGCCATCTTGGAGCCAGGTGGCACAAGCAAGTTACGTACTTCTTATAAGTTATGAAAACAACTCCTGTATGCGGGTTCTACATATAGGAATGAAAACGTTATTATAGATAGTGGTAGAAGGGAAGCCACACCCTTTAGGAAAACAGTTTTGCAGCATTACCTCAATGTAGTTGCACGAGAGCTGACACCGGTCCCCACACGTCATGCATTCGCACGGTGCAACAATTACCTTCTGTGGATAGAGGTAGTATCGACAACAGCTAGTCACAGTTAGTCTATTTTCTTATTGTAGAAATGTTAGTTAATTTACTTAAAATTGATCAAGCAAAAAAAGTAGACGCTAAATGACCTCAGTCTCGTGCCCCTGGGCAGCTTTAGGATTCGGGCCTGAGACGAGCTACGGTCAGGTGAGTAGTCACGCAGTAGTGGAAGTTAGTTCGCTGCGTGAGACTATTCTGATACACAAATTGCAACTGTCAATTGATAAGATTGTAACAGAATGTTTCGTTCTTTCTTGCAGGTAATGGAAACAGGGTGCACGGCTAGGTTGTCTTAGATTCTGAGCCACGGTATAAAATAAATAAAGTTTTCGGTGGTTATGATTGACTTTAATTGTAAATCATCCTGCTTGACGGTAGGTAACTGGGGCTACGTAAATGCATGTTCGTGTTTCTTTAAATAAACGTTCTTCATGTTCTGTGAATTCCTGGAAATTCCAGATTGATTGAACGGAGCTGTTTCTATTTTCCCTTATCTGGAGTCCATAAACATTGCCCACCGTTATATATATCCAGTAGTAAAATAAATTAGCAATAGCATAAATGCATTAATAGGGATGAATTTATATATTTTACGTTTATTAATGGCAGTTCTAAATTTTACAAATGCTTCAACAATTTTTTTCTGAGTCTGTACAGAGAACCAGCCTCCTAAAATATTTTTAACGGTGAATGAAACACTCATGAATAATAACGCATGAGTAAGGTAAACATTTTCTACTGTATAGTTAGAACAGTTGAGCAAAGAATGGTTATTTCATCCATAGAACCACAGTCATCGTTTGGATGAACCGCCAGATCACAACGGTTCCAGTGCCCTGAGACCAGCGTGATGATGCGTGGTCGGGCCAAAGTAGTTTCAATAGCTCCTTATTTTTAAGTACTGAAAGTGCTTTGCTTAATTAACATCGTGAAACCGGGAAAAATGTTCAAAGTTTTCGTTCAAGTGAATAAACAGTGCTCCCGTGAAAAACGAATTTAAGAAGAACGCTGTAGGTAAATACAAAAATTAATTTTCAGACAGAATGAATTTCCTTTCGATATTCATTTCATTCGAAGAAAATCAGACCAAATATTAGCTAGACTTGATCAGATACGGTAAATTTACTTCACTACCTATTCATTTTCTAACATGTATCGAGAAATATTATATCAGACTGAATGCAGTGTGACTGCATCCCATACAACAAATGAATATAGTATATCGCTTTTCTAATATTTCAGACCTTTCTGCCAGTAATATACATTATAAATCACAGCTACATCTTCTATACACTATTTCATAGCTCCTGCAAACTACAATTCAATTGAATTGACACGCGGAGACTAGAAAAATTGATAGCCATGATTGCTACGAGCTGAGACCTAGGCGATGCAGCCTCCAAAATTCACGACAGAATTAGCTTCAAGTTTGCTTATCGCAGAATAGGAATTGAAACACACGTGCTAGAACTCATAGATGGAAAAGCACCAGAAAATAAACCAACGGTATCAATACTGGAGTACGTGATTCTCCGAATGAAAGTAAGAGTAAGATGACCACGATAAGAATATTTTAAATTGTACTCTATATAGATTATAAAATATACTTTAACTGTTTCCCGAAAAGTTTCTAGTCCTATAACCGTAGAAACTGATGTATAGATTTATCAACATAAATATATTTATACCTAACTACGTCATCTAGGTTATACTACACAAAATATCATACATTTCTACGAAATTGCTCAAAAATCGTTTGAAAGGATATCGAAGTGAAATCGAATTTCAAGCGAAGAAAAAGGAGATTATTCTACTTGAATAACAAATTTTATGAATGAGTGCCCAAAAATGGAGGAAATTGAGGTTTATAACGCTAGGTCACCTCATCTTTCTCTGTGTATTATATAAAAAACAGGAAAATTAGGCGTTCATTGTATATATGTAAGCACGTTGTATCAGGCTACATTGCGAGGTACACTGTGCATTCCAAAACTGCAGGCTTGGGAGATCGAGCACTGACGTAGACGCTTCATATTTGGGCTGAGCCCATGCAGAGCTAATCAAGCGACGCCGAGGGACTGTAATCGATAGCTCTAGCTAACGAGGGGGATCCCAAAGCATACTTCGAGACGGGCCAACGGTTGCATTCCAACCTGCAGGCGTGGAAGTGTTCTCGATGTGGCAAAATAAGCACTCGGCACCATCGCAATGTATTGGAGTAGAGAGGACAAGTTAGGATAGCAGGAGCAGTCTGACATGATCAGCGGAAGGGGCTAGAGCTGGAGAAGACGCAGGGCGTTAGGCTAGGCTCGAAATCGGCAAGATACTTTGCCATAGGTCCGAGAACGAGAATTTGCTGGAAGTTAGAACTTGCTCGAACTACGATGCGGGGTGTTTAAATTAACCTTTATTAAAATATTGCGATAACCCACCTAGAGCAGCTCATGTGTGGTCAGTCAAACTGAGTTGCTGTATGTGTGTTCTTCAAGTCCGCAAATGCGGGGGAATTGGGGAAATAAAATTCTTAATTAAATCAGTTCAGTACCAGTCGGATTAATTGCGTCTAAATCTTCCAGTAGGTTCAGATCTCAGCGCGACGCTCGTTACTGCGAGTCGCTGTCATTGCCCTCTTTATCACGTTTACTTAGCATATTCTAGCCCGACTCGTAGAAGTTGCCGTAATTAATTAATTCTTGTCAAATGATTGAAGAGTGTTTCATTTCCCCTTCGGAGTAACGTTAGATATCTGCGCGACCTGACTGCCTGGCTACACACTACCATTTATAAAAATGTAGGAAACCGGCTTGAGTACGAAGTTGAGTACAAGTGAAGGGAGTCACTTATTATTCACAGCAACGTATAATATAGAGTATTGGAAGTAAATGCATATCGAAAAAAGGTTTCAACGAGGAAAGGATGTATCTATTTTCAAATTAACCATCTATTAGAAATACTAAGAAGATTCAAAGCTGTAATAATTATTGAGAGTTAATATCTGCGTAGATATATGCGATGATTCGTGAATTTCAAGTCCTTGCCATTAAAAATGAAACGTGAAATGTAATCTCCATCAGCGACAGAAGCATTGCACCAAAGAGCAGCCGGGCTTCCAGCACCCTGGGTGTCCTGGGTTCATAGCGAGTTACAGTGGAAGACAACTTTTGGGAGAACAAATTTCCTTAATTTATTTTGTGTATTTAGAAAGTGGAACAGTGTTCAAGTGTAAGATTCAATTGTATCACAAAAACTATTAGAACAATAACTAAATTTCTCTACTTAGCTGACAACTTGTCCAACTATTGTACATTCCATTTCATTCCGTTTATAAAGGAAATCTCACATGAAAATGAGATGCAAAAGTGTCTTCTCACTCAAGTCATGTTGCACCGAAATATCGTAGCGATTTGCGAACCCAAGTTTTACCAGGTGCTCATGAACGGCGGATTTTGATACGCTGAGGCTTTCTGTCGATTCTCGGGTCGTACAATGTGGGTTATTCACAATTAATTACTCGATTTTGTGATCATCTGCAGAGGATGGTCTGCCTGATCCCTCTTTGTCAAAAAGGCTACAATTTTCAGATTGGAGTCTCACAAACCACTTCCACACAGTCCCTTCGAATAAAGAATCATCACCGTAAAGTGCGGATATTTCTTCGGTTGTTTGTGTGATATTTTTTCCTTCATAGAAATTGAGAAGCATCAAGAACCGAAAATAATTTTTTATCGTCCATTTTAAAGGGTTGCAGAATTAACACAGGTCATAGGATCTCAAGCCTTCTTATAGAAAAAGATGGTTTGAACCGTTCTCTAAATGGAGGTGTACTGAAATCTTATTTTCCGCACTCAATCACGTTGTAAAATTAGTCGAAAGATAACTACTCAAAATCGGCACAAACTTTCCAGACAACCCAATATAATGTTAAAAAGTTCCGGGGAATGCAATATTTTCAATATATTTAATTTTTAAGTAACCATGGTTGTTCTTATCCTTTTGTACTATAGTACCTTTATAGAAATTTCATCATTTCAAAAATTATTTTTAGAGGTAAAACCCTAAAGAGAGTCAGTAGCACAGGCTGGAGCAGAGGGAACGCATGTTTTGAAAAGAATAACTACTCTGCTACTTACCAAGATGAAACTTTTAATTACAGGAAAGTTAAAGCATGTAAACGCATTTGAATTGACTAATGAACAAGTATGTATGGAAAGTACGGTCACCCAAATGATATTTTCCTTGCCTACCACATCGACGGATCGAGTGTCTCCTCTGAGTTCTGTAGTGCTTTCTTCAACATCTCTGGCAGTACAGCTGCCATTTCTTGACAAATGGAAATTTTCCGGGCAGCGTTCGTGTGTGGTCCGTTCTTTTACACTCTTGACTTCAGGTGTCCCCACAATAAGAAACCACGAACAGGGAGATCAAGGGACCTTAGGGGCTAAGAACCATCACCCAAGTGAGAAATAATGTGTTGTGGGAACATACTCGTTTGTCGGAGTACTTCCATGAGTACTTTAACTGTGTGTGTCGTTGCACCATCTTTTTGGAACCATAGCTCTTCCATGTTCATCTCACGCCTAATGAGCTATGGATGCAGGAAGCTACTTAATATGTCACTGATATGTCGAAGTCACTCCATTCCCTCCCTCTTTAAAAAAAATAATGATCAATGATCCTAACCGTTGATCATTTGTCCCTTGGTTGCACCATTTGAGCTATGGTGCAAAATGGTTGCACCATTTTGTCCCTTTTGAGCTATGAAGAAGCCTCGGTGTAGCTCTCTCCGGCTTCACACCGACCCAAATCGGTAGTTTCGCTTGCTGGCGATTTCGTTCAAACGAAAGTAGGCTCAGTCACTCATCGTCAAATGATATTCAGATTTTCAGCAACAATGGGAAATATTTTCTCACTAAACTCTCTGCGTTGCGCAAAATTACCGTCAGCCAACTGCTGAACAATCATTACTTTGTTAGGATGAAATTGCACCTCGTTTTTTAAGATACGATGGAAGGAACGACGTAGTATTCCCAAAGCTAATGCGTGACGTCAAGCAGGCTGTATAAATTACGAAGAACCACCCTCTTGACTGCGTTCGCGTCAATACTAAACAAAAAATGTGAAGTGATTTTTTTTTATAACCGATCTTGTAGTTCTAATGCTTCAACCCATTGAAGAAAACTATTTCGATCTGGAATTCTCCCTCTACGGCTTTCGGTTCCCATAGAAATTTCAACTGAAAAGACTTTGGAGAGGAACTACGAAATCACTGTTTCTGAAGAACTGTTTTGCGGCAAACGTACGATGTTCAAGCCGCACTGGAACTGCATCGACTGCACTGTTTACTGGTGGGCACTCGAGATCACAACTCCACCGTTGCCGAGTACTGGGTACCCATTTCAAACACATGCGCTTTCTCTGCTCGACCCTGTAGATCGTAAAGCGTCATTGGACTGAAACCACAGCCTTACAGCATAGATTTAAATCCTTAACTGAGGAGAGTGGATATTTGCAAAAATAGTGAGATCGTATCTACCACTGTACCCCGGTACACTCACCCGAGTACATATGCAGATTTAGGGAGTTTATAGTGTCATTTTTTGTATGGTTCGGTGCTCGCTCACATATATAATTTCAGGCCGAAAGCGGATGTTTTTGAGTTAGTGAAGCTATTTACAGTTTCTTGCTGCGAAAATGGAAACATTTTGGAACTGCGCAACAATTAAAAGCAGTTTCACACTCCGAACGAACTTTTCGGACCGTATTGTAAGCTTGCGGAATAATACTTCAGCTGCACCAAAATACCTCAATGAGCAGCCAGTGATGTGCACTGGAATACGAAGGACTGTCCTTACTTTTTTTAGAACAAAAGTTTCCCAACATGCAAGGGTAACTATTATTCTTTCAATGAGTGTTCGTGGTTAAGGCAGCACGTATACTGTAAAGTTAAATTTAATTCAGAGCCCGGAGCTCCTCGCGTATTAAATGAGCTTTTTGAGAAATTCACTGAGACCTTTCAGTCGTTGAGGCCCCTCATATTTGTTTAGTCGAAGATATACGTCGATAGCCTGTGAAGGGAAAAATTTCCCAATGGTACTACAAGCGGCGAGTTCTCTTGTTGTTGAACGTTCACCCTTCGGAATAAAAGGGAAAACATTGACTTATATAGGCTTTAATACGTTCAAAATAAAACATTCATTTTACAATTTTATAACAGAACAGTTTAGAATGGCAATTTATGTTGAGCATTGCTGACATTGAGGCTTCTTGTTTGCAGTAAGATGAGAACAATTTGTTTACAAAATTACAGGACACCAAAACCTCACAGAAAAATGAAGGGATGTGAATTAGGTTGGGAAATGGCAAATGGCAAACGGTATATTCGAGTGGGAGTACTTACATAAATATTTTCGTAGCTAAACTTGCGGTGAAATGCTAACATGTTACCTCCTCCAGTTTCAACCCATTTCTCGCAGTCAGAATTCGAACGACACTCTTCCTACCTTTTATAGATTTATCACTTGTTTAATTACGAATATTCTCAAATTTCCTCGATCGCAAAGATGAATCGGCCAAATTACGCATAGAAACTCAATGCTGTTACAGAAGATTTAGTCGATTGCGTCGTAACAAACAGCGGAGACAAATTTTACTTCCTTTGTTTTGTAAAGTTAGTTTGTGGACCTAAAACTCATTTTATGAGCATTTCGTCGATTTCTTCTAGAATAAATTATACACAGATCTCTAAGCACAGTCTAGGGGTGTGTTCAATTGTTTAAGCCTTTCGTCATTTCGGTCTGTTTCATAATCTATGCAAAATTACTTTATTCCCACAGATTTCCCACACTTGAAATCATAGAAAAAGTACCTGTAAACGAACAGACTGCAATAAACACTCAAGCAAAGTTTTCATTGAGACTTCGGGCTGTTCAGAAAACATGGTGATCAGTTCTGTCAAGGCCTCCATCTTACACAATAGATTGCACTTCAAATGCTATCTGCTTCAATATGTAACGCATTCATTTTCTAGCTTAATAAATTTTCGTGCAATTTCTTCAGAGTCACTTAGTCCCTTTAAGAAAGTATATAAACTTCACTGTATGCCCACCGTCTATTCCTTGAAATAATTTTACACTTGAATTCGAACGCAGATTGGTTTATAACAGATTAGGCGCACTGCCAATTTGGAATCAAATACAATTTTCCAGCCTGCAGGTCAGCTGAGAAGATCCCCGCTGTGTTTTACCAATAATTCTTCTGTCTGCTTTCCGTCATAAGAGTGAAACCATTCATTGGCTGTAAAGAAAGTGCATCAGAATCACTGGAAGGATTTAAGAGTGAAATTCAAAGGTTCAGCTCAGTCATGCCCAATATTTCTAGTCTGAAAATCAACGGAGGCTTATTACGTTTTGCTCACAAAATATGGCCCCTTTGCCGGTATTCATTAATTTATCTTCAAATTATCAGCTTTATAATGAAACTTTTCCAGGCGATAGACAACGAACCCCTTCCTATTCGTGTCCACTGCTGCACTCCGCCGTGGCGGATGCACGTTGACTGTGATTGAAACGTCATCTATCATCACTCGCCTCAATACTACATAAAGACTTCATTCCGAAACTATAACGCTAGAGAACATAAAAATTATGTAAATTACCATTTTCCCCATGGAAAATTGCTTTTATAATCTACTAGTATTATGTTTTTAGCATCATGCTGAAGAAAATGCAAATTCGAGAATATATTGACGCGGCCGTGAAAGCAAAGTTGTAGCACTGTTTTTTTTTACTTTGCCTAGGCATTAGGACATGAAAAATTACGATTTTAGCCAGAGAAAAACTGAAATTTTGATGCTAAGTGCAATTAATCTTCATCAAACGAGGGGATTTGTTGATAAACTTGATAACTTAAAGCTCTCTGTCCTCCCTGGTGGAATTTATAGGCAAAGGCACCTAGAGATACCATGCTAAGACACAAGAAAGATACAGCCAAGCGTCGAGGAGATGCGTGATTGAGAAGAAACCTTTCAGTCAACGCTGCAACAAGATCGGCCAAACATATTTTAAAATAAACTTGCCAAATTACTAAAACTTCCTGGTCTTTACTCTCGTCAGTCTGCCGAATCAATCATATTTTAATGAGTAGGCTTCAGGTTTTGATAACCTTGCAGCTCGCGTGAAGAGTTTTTAATCAACATTGTATATCAGGCGAGATTAAATTGAAGACACGCTAGATGCGGCATGTATACAACACCAATCTTCGACCAAAGATTTTGCATTCTCCACTATTCGTGAAGAAAAATTAGAAAAATAGTTTTCATTATACAAATAGTGGTCACCTACCCTGACGAAGGTAGAGAGGTGGTTTCTAAATGTCTGCAGCCCATGAGTAGCACAATCCAAACATTTCCTGATCATTTTAAGTTGGTAGAAAAAATAACACCTTGTTTGCACTTACAGTTGTATTTCAGTGCAGATTAGACACAAACATATCTGAACAAAGGAAAATACGCCGAAGTTCTTTCTCAAGACTTAACGAAAGGCTGATGGTGACGAGGATTTTAATCCAAATTTCGAAAACTCGAAAAGAACTTCTTTTTGGGGCACCGTTTATTTCACTATAATTTCCGACTCACCCGCTGCTGTCATCCGGCTTATTTTCAATACTCTCAATTTATAGTGAGCAAAGTTGATTCCAATGAGTCTGCATGAGTTGATTCCATTTATTCTGAGTGACCTATCGTAAGCAAGCACTCAAAAGTGACAGGGCGAGAAGTTCGAGATGCCAAAGGTTCAATACTTTTCCGGTTGCAGAAGTCTTTAATCCCTACTTGACAAGTTTTCGAATAAAAGTGCAATTTATCCACAACGTGTTCATTTGCTTCAGACGTCAACTGAGAGAGGTCATGGGAAGACAAGTAAACTCGTCTGAACCCTTTTTACAATCGGAGAATTGACGGGCCAAAATGAGTTCTCGATGATACAGGAACAAGGATTTCATGAGAAAAATCCATGAGAGAAAGCACTACATAAACATGAGAAGAAACCTCTGCCTCTTTTCTATTTTCTAATAACAGCAATCCGCATTAGAAACGCCAAGAACGCTTAAATTTTTCGTTAAACTCTTTAGTCCCTTCCGTGAATAGTACAGTGAAGTTGTTGTATCATTTGTGTAAAAAAATTGATTCGCATTGCTGTTTATGAAACCTTTTTAATTATTTGCATTGCAAAATCGCATACGTGAAGATTTGAACTGACTAAAATTTATGTTTGCTCTTCCATCATCCTGTACTTTTTTTTGTACAGATTTAGTCAAGAGCAACACCACATCGGGAAACATGTTTATGTCTTTTATGACAGTTGTACCGAGATTGCTGTTCTCAATTAAAATTCATTCTTCGTGAAGTTACATCGGGCAATGTTGCATTGTTTTCATTATGCAGTAGGTTCTGTTTGCCCTTTAAACTACCATGAAATGTATACCATACGACACCGTTTGTACCATTGGATTTGATCATACGTAATGAATGGTCAAAGTCGTCAAAATTAAACGCATTGTTTTTTCGTTAAATAAGCAAGAAGAAGTCTAAGTTTTCACAAAAAACCGTGTCAAGACAATTAGGTTAGTTAAGATAATAAAATTAAATTTCTTGTAGAGATCCTGAAAAATTGTTTTAAATAGAAACAAGTATATAAAACCACTTTTCTACTACCTACTACGAGAAGCATCAAGTTGATGCGAAAATATAATTAAAAATTTTCCTCACAAAAAAGACTTACAAGTATTGTACTATAGAATAATCCGTAAGAAATACGGTGCGCAACATGAACACTTCATTTTTATTCGTTCAGGTCACGTTTCTGTGACCATGCCAATATAACGATCTGAAAAGATCTAAATTAACTGCAATAGATTTGTAACCTCTAACACGATAATTTTTAATGATTCAATACTGCAATGTATGAATGTATTTATCCTCCTTTCAATGAGGTATACTCTCTTGCTCTTCGTATTTCACTTTTGATAAAAGCTTACGCTATAGGGCACGGAGACATGGCTCGAGTTACTGCAGCTAGAGTGTATACCGTGTCTTCTTCTGGCATGGAATTTTTGTCGAACATTGCAATGAACCTTATTTCTAACGACAGCACATTACATAGTGCTTTGTGGAATAGGAAAGAAACTCAAGCTCAAGCGGTATGTATGTAACATATTATTCGTAACTTTTAAGCTTTATTGATTCTAGTAAATCCCGCTTGAATTAATGCTGCGAAAATCTAGCAAAAAGTTTTGCCGTATCAGGCATAAATGGTTTGTGTGGAAGTATTAGTTCATATTGCACATCAAATAACTCGAAAATAACATGAAATTATTGACATAGACAACAATAAACGCTTCGGATATATGACCTCAGATTGACCAATTCGAACTATTCTAACTTCTACTCTGAACAGAAGCTACATAAACTTTTTTCAGTTCTCTGAAGCATGAGCAATCGGCTTATCAGGTGACTACAAGACACCTGTGTGCATCATCTACCTCAACTACTTATAATGATGAAACCTGTCTATTAAGCGAACATTTTCCTGCCCGTACACGCGAACTGCGGAGCCTCATTAGTTGAGCATAGCACACCAAAGCTCACAAATGTAAGCAGTAAGAAAATCTCAATTAGGAAAAAATTATTTTTGCTCTCGCGATTGATAAATAAATTGTCTATGAACATAACGCAGGCCGGATCAGGTGCGTGCTGGCAGCGATGAGGGACAGGACCGATGTCCAATATCGTCGTACATCAATTCTGCACGACAAGCAATCGACTTACGTCTCTCCTTGTTTATTTGCTCGTTGTCTCGGACAACGTAATACTAAGAATACTTTCAAGGGGACCGGAATGCAAATAAAGCCCAATTAGACAAACTTACTTTTATTTTACCTGACATGCAATTTCAATAAACACTAGAAAATATATGCTGAACGTCGACCTTTTGGAAGAGTATTGCCAAAATATAAACAATATCATCAATACATCATTGTTTTGTAAAGTGTATGGCAACAATAGCAGCGTAACCATGGTTGTGGTCGTGTATATATTCATCGTTCTTTGTGAATGTTGAGCAGTAAGCTTAAGAAATCATTATAAAATGTTATGATTAATTAGCGTCCGTTAATCCTAATGTTGGCTTTACAGTGTGCTCATTTTCCACCTGTATTTGGGTGAGCCAAAGCTTACACGAGGCACGTTGTGACAGCGCACACTTTCGTTTTCTTTTAATGATTTTGATCCTACTTTTGACATCTATAGGAGCGCAACGAACTACTTTAGCTCGTGTGCGAACTACTTTCATGCGCAGAGATGTGAAAAGTAGGATCAAAAACAATTACGGAAAGTAAAACGGTGCGCTGTTACATCGTGCCACGCTTATCTTTTTGCCCCGCATACCCTATGTAAGAATTGGACATGATGCATAATTTTCAATCCTTTGAACGTGAGCTGGGCCCTCGACACGACTACACAGAAACAGGGCGTTGATCGCCAAGAAGAGCAACATGTCAGCGTTATTCACCAGTAATCGCTTGACACTGACTACACCTCCCTGCATACCCTAACGACATCGTGCGTCCCGCATGTACATGTATGTCGTCGGGGCACGAGAGCAAATCAGCGCGTCCTGTGGGTACCGAGTACGTGCCCCTCTTTGGTAATGACGATCTGCGCATAGTACCTCCAAGTAAGAACTGAACCAACATGCTGATATATAGGGTCGAGCATTGCATCGATATTATATTTGGTAATACACTTTTCATAAAATTCTCCTAAAAATATCTTGTATACGACGACTTCCATTTCAAAAAAAAATTCCGTTAGAAAAAGGAATATAAGTAAAGTCATTAACTTACAGCTTATAACTTAGTTCTTTACAAAATGTTTGATGAAGAAAGCAAATATTATCACAAGCCATTAAACACCTCAAGATAAATGAGCTCAACACTTATCAATAAAATCCAATAATAAGTTTTACACGGAATTGGAACATTAACACGCAAACAATTGGACATGAAACTCTGTTCTATGTTTACAAAAAGAATCGCAATCCAATCGGTAGACCCTGCAGCGCTGAGCGGGAGACGAGCTCAAAGCACAACCAACGTACGAAATTATTAGTACACCTTAAATATTAAATAATTTCTCAAAACCTATTTGTACCTACAGCTAAACTTATGCTTCATTTTGCTTATCGCTTTCTCTGATGATTGTTGAGGAGCAGCTCACCTTTTGTGACCGCGAAGGTAACCTCTAATATATTCCCTTTAGTGTCTGTACAGTTTAGGGTTTTTATTATTTTGATAAGTACATGGGTGAGAAGGAATATGAAACGCAATTTTCATAAGAATAGGTTACATGGGATAAATATCACAAGTCAATTTTGCAAAAGTTAACAGGCAAATTATTCGTCAAGTAGGAAAATATGGACAAATTTACAACAACAACAATAATAATAACAATCAATAGCGTTACTCTTCAATTTTATAACTTCCAGCAGTCTTCTCAAATATTTTTAGAAAATTCCAGCAAGTTACTGCTGGGGTGCTCCTCAATTCGTCAGTGGCCTCACATTCTGTTTCACGGAAGTCCTTTTTTTCCGATTTGTGACACAAATTTTCGATTGGATTCAAGTTAGGACTCATCGAAGGCCATGGTAAAGCTGTTATTTTTAGGCCATGGTAAAACTGCACAGATTTAGACGTATGTTAGGGGTCATTATCTCGCCGGAACTTGAATCGTCGGGCTAGACCAAGACTTTGTGCCACTAAATTTAGCTTTTCTTCCAAAATCTTTATGTTATCATTAGACTTCATTAGTCCTTCAATCTGTGTCAATTTTGCAGAGCCTTTTAACCAGAAAGCACCCCAGAATATCATAGGTAGATCCATCACCATGCTTAACTACTATTTTATAATCATGTATGTAGGACGTCCCTTCGGAACGAACCTTCCTCTCACAGTTTGACCTCCCTAGTTTGCCTCCAAGGCAATATTGCGAGCAGTACAACCGCCCAGACTCTTCAGACTGTGTTGAAATAGTTTTGTGAACGTCTCACTCAGATATTAGGATTTTAGAGTTTTTACAAAGAGTAAAACTCAGACCAAGCTTCTGCACAGACCGAACAGACGTCACTTTAATCGTATTTACGCAGCAACTACTTTTATAAACTCTTAGGTTAGCTAATTTCATTTACTGTATTTCGTTTCAGTAAGAAGTAAGTGTATTTTCCTCATGCTTGAATTTTTTTTTAATTTCAACGGTTTAAACTGGGCAATATCTATACATTTTTACGGATTGCAATCACGGATAATGACATTTTATTCAAACACAGAGCGAGAAATTTATTATTTTTTCACAACCCCCATTTTTCTTTTTATTCCCATGCTTAACTATTGGCACACTGTTCTTTGGATTTAAACTTTACGTTTCTTGCCGAAATCTTCTTTACATCATTATGTCTGAAAAGCTCGCTTTTCGGTTCATCACTCCATCAAGCTCTCTTCCAGACGCAATCCTCTTTCTCCATGTGAGTTTAAGAGAAGTCTAATCACGCAGCAACATAACATGAATTATGAAGAGGCGATGGTCGTCGTCGATGTGAGTTATCAACTTTGGGACACCGTTTTCGCACATTTCTCGGAGACGATTTCTGTTTGCTTCAACGTCCAAGAAAAGTCTCCGCTATACCAAACGAACTAAACTTCTATATCAGACTGCGTTGAACTAATTTTTCAAACTTTGGTGTTTGTGCAGTCCTAAGTTGTTATATGATAATGCCTATGTTAAAAGAAAGATAAAACTCAAATTTTATTAGAATAGGTAAAGTGGAAAAATGTATCAAGGAAATTTCACAAAAGATACAAAGAAAAAAACGTTTAAAAAACAGCGTTTAGAGACATCAATATAACTGTTTCCCGGTTTGTGAAAGTCAATTATCTTCCGTCTCAAGTTAACGCTGAGCTCTAGTGCCTTTGCCAACGCGGCGTTGAAGTGTGGCTGACACAGCACTACGCGTCATGCATCCCATTACGTTATTAGAAATGTCTTAGAATAGTATTGCTTAGGGACAGTAAAAAATAATTTCAACACTGTATAAAATAATATAAATTTCATATTATTATAGCACGAATGTTTGCATTTAAATATTTCCCCACATGTATGGCTAATTTTTTCTTCGTATTTTTTGCGAAATTTCCTTGACACATTTTTCCACTTTACCTATTCTACTAAAATTTGAGTTTTATCTTTCTTTTAACATAGGCATTATCATACAATAACTTAGGATTGTACAAACACCAAAGTTTGAAAAGTTAGTGAAAATATTCAATGCTGGTGGATCTAGGGATAATCTCATACCACAATGCTATAATCAAATATTACCTTATATATTCCGAATTGTAACCAAACTGAACCCCATATGTGTAAGCCTCATATTCCATTTCATTAAAACGTAAACTAGTGGAAGTACTTGGGAGATGAAAATCTCTCATCCCTTTTTATAAAAAGCATGAAAATCCAAACTCGAAGGAATTTGAAGCTTAGCATATGAAGTTACAAGAAAATTTGCTTGTGTCTAAATTGCGTACTTATTTCCACTACGTGTCCATATTAGTACAATTCGATAATGCAAGTAGAATATCAGCTAAAAAATGCCTTATATAATTTTTTTCAACTCTCGTTTTCCGTGGTTGTCGTTCAGCTTCATGCATTTTGTTTTGAATTTTGTGATCTAGAAGATATTCGATGGGAATTTCTATAACTGCAAAGTTCACTAGCAGCTGATATTCTTCAAGAAATATTTTGCGTCTTCAATAATTCGGTAGGTCATAGGAACAGGAGGTTTAGGAAATAAAAGATGCAGCACAAATTGTAAAATGCTGGATTGTTGACTTTGTGTTCCGAAAACTACTCCTCAGGTATAATTTAAAAATTCAAATTTACATGGGAAAAATTGTGACTCATCATATCCTTTATCGCTTCTAGTTCTATCACCCATAATCGTTCATGAACATCAAATGGATCATGGCGAAAATTGTAACATTAGTAAAAAATATTTCGTCGGGAAGCAAAAATATTCTTTCTTAGAATAGTGTGAAAAAAAGTAAAGCTATCTTGGAGAATAAGCTACTAGGGGAGATTTGAAAGGTTCGTCACAGTCATTTCCCGTACAGGAAGTAAATACGAGAAAATCATTTATGTAGGGCAATTTTCCGAAAAAAAGTTCGACCAGCAAGCAAGGTCATGAGAGATCTATCCTCGGATCTTCGCTCATGCTTTCAACGCTGACTAATTAATCCAGCAAAAGAAACTGCACCGAATACACAAGAGAGCCTGTGCGTGACCCAGGAAGAGGGGCACAGTAATTACTGTTAGGCAGAGAGAAGGTTCACATGGAAAATAGCAGCTGCAAGACTGTAGGAGTAAAGCTGAATTGCATGAACGCTGCAGGAGAGTTGATAAAATGAGAAGAATCGAGCTATTCATCGAAAGTGCGGGAAACATTATTTTACGAAACGAGGGGAAAAGTTTAGAAAGAGAGCATTTTCATTCACTCTCATCTCTCAATAGGGCATGAACCTAATGAACAATCATACATGTAGAGTATGTAGTGGGAAAGCTGCAAGTCACTCCGCTCCAAAAACCAAGGTGCATTACATGATACGTGGCACTTGAGCTGCACGACCAAGCGACCTTCGTCTGTGATGCCCTGGAGCTGCAGGGGGCGTGAGGGTGGACCAGCAACACGAAGAGAGGACGGGAATCCAGCGCGTAAGGGAGAGCAGTAAGGCATGAGAGGCCGTAGGCAGCAGCAGGTGTGGGGCCACCGCAGCAACGACAGCTGTGCAGCTTCGTGCTGGCCTCCTCACACCTGTTCACGCCGAAAACAGGAAAAATAGTCACTGTTTAAATTGAGACGAGCAGTGAGAATAATTCTAAATGAATAACCTGTGTTTTTTTGCTGTTATATTGTAAAACACAGCAGACCAGAGTAGTTGCAGAAAACATTTTTTTAAATGAATCAGATCAGAATCATTCTGTACTGTTTGCAGAACTGTGCTGTGTTATCAGAATTGTAGAATGAACAGAGCTCCTGTGATTTGTCGGTATGATAGCAATTTCAAACATTGGTACTCGTTTTGAGCAGCGATAACAGACGAAAAAATACTTACCTGCATGTGCGAGTAGTCAGTGCTAGTCATTTTGAAGCAATTGTTTTCCAAAACTGTAGAAGAGTTTTATTTTCTGACAGAAAATTCAGCAGTAAAATGCTCAATATACATGTGATAATACGAGTTTACTCGTACTATCGAATAACAAAGTGCATATAGGAGCATTAATTGACTCAGTATTAATACACACTCATGAACTCAATATTTACGTACGCACACGTCCTTTTTCATACGGTACAGCTCAAAATCTGAGCCACGACATTCACAAACTGAACAATTTAATGAAATAGTGCGAGTTATAAATTAATTTTAATGCACTCTTGTTAAAAGTTTCACATCTCATGTACTTACATATGTGGTAAAAACAACACGAAGTACTTCTCCCGAAGTTCAAGATGCGTCATTAAGTCAAATGATTATATACGGTCAGGCGGCACCCCAGTGTGGCCAGGGTGTGAACTGTAAAGACCTAAACCTCGCCAAGGTCACGGCAGGAGCTGCCGCATCGTGCTCAGGGGTCGGCGGCCGCACCAGGGACTTCGGTGCCACAAGGTTCAAGTGCATTGGGGGTCGGGAACAGTTTCTAAAACTTTTAAGTAAACACATATTTTATGAGATAAAATATACTCATAAAACCCTCCTCGTCAAAGCACTTGTTCACGAAATGTGTTCTACATTATGTGCTGCAATTTCATAAGCTTACCTACCTCTTTATGACAGTCTTCCGCTGACTATTTATCAACGTTTTCACAAGTATTTTTGTGGTTCATAAAAGGGAACACTCGAAAGCGGCAGACCTGAGCTGCGAAGTCCTGGTCAAAAGGTTTGACTCCTGCGAAGCCAAATGAAAAATGTATTAATCTGTCCCTGAAATAATTCCGTTTAAAGATTCCTGCTTTAAAATTTAATTGTATCATGGGTATTTTCAATAAATTTCAGGCAAGATTCAACATACCTGATGGTTGCTGTGCGCTTTTTAATAATTTTCTCCAAGTTTTCCTGGAACCATTGTTAAAACGAATAAGCCTCGAGTTTTTTAACACAAAAAAGGAAGACATTTGTTTGCTTTTCTTACATGACTTCAAGCTTGATCACAGTGTTTCCCAAACAGCTCTCAGTGAAAGCATTGAATATAATAACTTGTTCACTACTGATCGACATCTTAGCCTTCTGATATGCGGGTGCAACATACCCTCTGGTGGTAGGTAAGGAGTTTCCTTCGAGTTCAGTTAGGTTGGGCCTACAATGTGGATTCGGTGCTGCTTTGAGGGCCTGAATTTCATAAAATGCCTGATTGATTGAACGGAGAGGTAGCTCAAGTAGAATTAATTTCACTCTGATAATTTACCATAGGATACTATGATCTGAAAACTAGGTCATTTCAAGTTTAGAACATTTTCATGGAGTCGAATCAGTGATCGTTTACTTTGTGTCCTATTGAACTGTCTCTTTTTGTACGAAGAACGTTATGGTGTTCGCATTGGTACTTCGACCTCTCATTCTGAGGCTTGGACAAAAGTTTTTCAACTTCCTGAGAAAGCTGACATATACTAAGGAAAATTTCCCTCATGGTAATTCTCACGTTTTTAAAACAACAAATTTAACGTGGCTCAGAAACATGACTAAATTTAATATCTAACGAAAATTTACAAGAATTTTTACCGTGAATAAATTTTGTTCGCTACTGTTCTGTTTAAATATTCTGTTAAATATTTGTTCTCTGAACTACCTGTACTCTTTACTCCAGACCAAAGCTCAAAATTTTTCAAATACGTCAAAAAAGAGTGGTTCAAGTAATTATGTCCAGTCGCTGTACATATAAATAATACGCAATTTGCCGCGTCCTATGTATCGGTCTTGGTGAATAACAGTTTTTGTACTAGGAATAATGAAGATTCAGATATCATATTAGTAGTGAAAGATTCCATTCAATGATTAATCAGGATTTTGATAATATCAATAATATCAGAATTCTTATTTTGCTATCAACTACCGCGTTGAGACGTCAAAAATAAATGGTCCGATTTCTCCACGTCGTTCATTATTGAAAACCGACTCTACGTTTGATTCTTTGCCAAGTGCTCCGACACCAGACCACTCTTGTATTAACCAAATTAGCCTGAAGTGTTTCACTCCAACTCCGACGCTATCCAAGCCATGTATAGCAATTTGCGCAGACTCAGACTCAGGTTCCGACACCACCTAAAAGTTCAGACTCCACTGACTCGGTAACCCTGCGAGTTATTTGATATTTTTAATGTAACCTCTTTCCACTTCAGTGTTTACTATGTACCTACGTACTACATATACGTATTATGTATTCATATGTTGTTAAAAAAGCATTTGCAGAGACATCAACTCATTTTTTTTCTAACATACTAAATTCCATTCATTTTTTCATCATATGTATATGTACTTTGATTAGAAATGTTGTAGGACTTTCACTTCCTTATGAATACAATATCCCATACAAATTTTCAATACATAGAAATATTGAAAAAATGTAGGATGACACAGAAAAACGAGAACCATAGAAAAACTCAATAAAATTATAGAAGATCTAACAGGAAAATTGATTAATAAATATTAGACCGCTTCAATTTCCCTTTAAGAGACTGTAATCCAAATTATCAGTGTTCGAAAACTACATCCTGAAAATAGACGTAATTTTCCCTACATGGCTGCTATCAGGCATTTCAAAACTTCCCGTGTTTCTGTGTCACCCTGCATAAAGTAATAAATATTCGCAATCCCATGATGAAATCCTACCATATTCACTCTTTAGCAAAACCAATTTTGATGAACAAAACGGTTGACACATTTTGAATAATGTTGAATAAGAGTATCCATATTAACAGAAGAAATTTGAATTTGATTCATTTCAACGTGTACTCCGCTTATGTAATATGAAGGTAATTTGCATAAATTTGAAATTTCTTTATTTTAATTTGGAATTCATATATTTTAACATGAACTTGACCAATTTTAATTTGAACTTGACTAATATTAATTCGAAATTGACGTACTTCAATTTAAACTTAATGTATTTCAATTTGAACTAGACTTATTTTAATTTGAAGTTGATTAATTTGCTTTTCAAATCGATTTATTTTAAAATGAAGTTCAAAAGATGTAGTTCCACTTGAGATGCTTTAGAAAACTATATCTTGTTAGCCAATTTTTCTTTAGCTTGCCGTTTGTTTAGCCCAGTAAAGCGAAGGCTTTTTCCAATGAAGGTGTTTCATGAAGCGACCAGTGACCTCATACTGAGTAAACTTAGCAATAGGCGTGTGCTCGACAGGCCTTCCCTGAAATGTAGAGCCATAAATGTTCCGCCATCACTAGTACAGTGGAAGAGACTACAATGTCTCATCATTGCGAATGCAGACAAAACTCTGTTTTTGTCGAAAAAAAAAATTCAATTCTGTACTTATTCTCTGTGCTTCTATTGTTGTTCTACATTTGTAACCTAGCACCATGTTTTTCCGAAGCACAGGATTCGGCCAGGCTGCTACTTCAATCTACAGGACTTTATTTACTTCAATCGATTTGTTTCCCTGACTTAAATACGAATGGTTCCAAAACGAAACTACTTCATATTCATAAACACTTCACCTATTTGGAAGAAAAAAATACACCCGCTCTTTTACCAGAGTGCTGTTCATTTAATTAGTTTCCAACCCATCTGTCCACTCAACTATGGAAGTCAAATTCCTGAAAAACAATTTTCAAGTTACATGACCCAGTTGAATTGAAATTTTGAATTTCTTGCTCTGTAAGTGCATTACTGTCCAACACGTGCTCCAGGACTGAAAATTGATGGCCTCATGGGCATTGCTGACATTGGAGACCACCATTTTTTTCCTAATGTTGCAAGTGAAATTCGAAGACTCACACTGTTTTCACACATAAAGGAAAAATGTGTTTTTAAACACAAGAAAAAAATTCGCAGCGCCATTGTGGAGAATTATTAATCGTAAATCAATACGACGCAAAAAAACGAGTTTCTTAACGATTTCATGTTACTTATGTAGTTAAATTGACATTAACATTTAGAGAGATGCAACAAAAATTTATGGGCTACGTGACAATTCTCTAATTGTTACTTTCAATGCCGTAAATACTTGGAAGCAGCGTTGCTTAAGAAAGAACTATGAGTAATTTTTGGTTAAAATCTTTTGTCATTTAGGTGCGAAACTAGAATTGCCCGCAATCGACAAACGAAGTATGTTATGGCTCACGATTAATTCATTACTGGCAAAATTAGCTTATAAATAAATCAAGTAGTTTTTAGGGGCAAGAAAAGGAAATGAACGAGACACTCTAATGGACACTGTAATGTAAAATAACCCAGGTTCATGATTACTTAACATTTATGCAGTAATTTATGTTTACTAACTTACATAATAATGTTTCCTTGAGTTGTCAGATATATATCGTCGTCTGATACGAAACGGGGCGTGGTTTGTGTTAATGAACAATTTGCTAAGCATTTTCATTAACATTGAAATTGAAACTTCAATGCCTGTCATACTCCGAGAACATCTCTGTACATTTCAATTAAAACTTTTAATAATCGGGAAGCAAAGGAAATAACTTTATACCCGTGTTTTTATTATAGGACAGAGGTCACAGATAGTGTTTTTATTGGAATAACACAAGCAGATTGGCACCTCTATCAAATTTTCAAACTGCTCCCGTAACTTCGCTGCTTTGGCTAGCTGAAACAGCTTTCACGACTGGCGCTATGTTTTCAAAATCTTAATTCCGCATACCGAAACTTCGCTATTCATTTTATAAAGCGCTATTAAAGAGCGCCACTATAAAGGGGTACCATAAAAACATCTTGCCACTGCCTCATTAAAGTATTTCAAAATCACACAAAGAAATAAATTCACTCAAAATCCCCCTCAAATCCTCCCCTCTAGGCAGGTACTTCTTGTTGATTTTAAGGAGGTTCCACTTTATGGAGACCAATTTGTCGACGCGCGGGAAGCTGAGAAGTGACGTTTGCTGGAGCTCAGGATGTCAGACGCACCGCCGGACTGCCCTCAGCTGAGACTGGGGGCAGCAAGATGTACTAGAACAACAGCTCCACCTATGTCTCCCTAAATATTGAATATTGTGCATGTTAAAACTTGGTTCATATTATACTATCAAAATTCAATTGTGGGCCCAGCTACTAGGACCCAATATTACATGAAGTTTGGGCAGAATTCAATTCAATTGTAAATCTAGTTCAGGCAAAGTCATTTTTGCCTAGAATTTCTAAGCCGACTCGGGTAACTCTGGAATCGGCTAAATTAATCGATAAATTTTTCGTAACTGTACCGACTGACATCTTGGCAAGGATATTAACTTCAGATGTATCCGACACCTTCCCGATATTTCTAATAAAAAAATGTTTTCATAGAAAATGACTAAAAACTTCGAGAAACTTGTTCATACCGTAAAATCAGTTCTACAACTTTGTCAAACTTTTATGACGAAATTAGACGGGCAGACCTGAGTTCAGTAACAAAAGAAATTTATATTGATAATGCTATGATGACACTGACGGACC